>CAAKHG010052103.1:19287-62856 GCA_901007715.1 Dactylopterus volitans
GGGGGGGGGGGGGGGGGAGAGTGGAGGGGGGGGGGGGGGGGGGGGGGGGGGGGGGGGGGGGTGATCCTTTCACCATCAAACGAACAACGCCGGCGCACTGACCTGCTCCGAGAATGAGAACGTGGCTGAAGCCAGTGCTGGAGTTAATGACTGCCGAACACCGGGCCATGGCCTTTGACCTTTTCTGCGATTGAAGGGCCTGGAAATGTTTGGAAAAAGCTCAGCTCACCCGGGCGGTCCCTCTGTTCTCCTGCACAAATCCTCCACATTCTTTTTTTTCTTTTTTCTTTTTTGTGTCTCGTTACCTGCTTATTTGCGCGAATGATGACTTTGTCCTTTTCAACTCTGACCTGCAGCAAACAGACATGAGCGATGTGGAAACATTTTGAGGGTGCTTAGAGACGTGATAAGGCAGGGAATGTGTTAATAAGCAGTGGCAGTGGCGGTGGCGGCGGCGGCGGTGGCGGCGGCAGGGAAAGGTCACCTGGAAGGTGGGCAGGCTGTCCAGTCCGGGGAAGTCCTCGATGTCTCCGGTTGCTATGTTGAAACAGGCCCCGTGCCAGGGACAGCGCACATGTCCCTTTGACAGCACACCTGTAATGGCACACATATCCAAATATATGAAATTCACATGCCAAATAACGCCAAAGTTCTGAGTGGAACTACGTCATTTACCTTTGACCAGGGGGGCTCCGTAGTGTGGGCACTTGTGGCCGATGGCTGAGAACTCCCCGTGCTCTTTAATCAGCAGCGCTCGGCCGCTTCCCAAGTCGACCTCTCGCATCCTGCAACGCACAAGAAAGCAAATTCTGAACATAGAAAAGCACGAGCTCCCTGAATGAAAACCACCATTTCACCTGACATCGCAACAGGATTTGAGATAAAACGGCAAGTAAGCACATGTGTGTGTAACCTGCACTGTGTTTATACGCATCGAAATAAAATAGGCTGATAAGATTTTTGGTCTGGATTTAAAAAAAAATCACCTCCGAATTAATTAATCTTTTAATTCAATTTTTGATGCTGCAGTTGGAAAGTGCATGCGTGATGTCTTTTGAAAGGCAACCATTCCTGTTTTCCCTCAGTCAGAATAGCTGTAGCTACTACAGGCACTGAGTGGTGAAGTAGAAGGTTTTTTTTTGTTTGTTTGTTTTATTTTTGCCAACAAATAAAAGAAGATGAGCATTATCCAAACAAAGGGAAAATCCAAGACACTCTTCTTGACATGTGTAAAAATCCTTGATTTGAAATAGCCATTTTCAAATTCTCACAAAGAGATGAACCTTCTGAGCACTCTGGGCTTTCTTTCCGTCTAATATGAGTGATATATTTTGATTTTTTTTTCGTGATAATGCCACCCCAAAAAAAAAAAAATCAATATTCTAATTTTTTTTTTTTAAATTATGTTAAAAAGCTTTCGAGAAAGTCCTTTTGGAGGCTCAAGCAACCCTAGTTTCTGAGTAAGTGTCTTAAACCCCCACTGTTAAAGAGTGGCACCTCCTGACAGGCTGCACCGGTTCAGCGCCTCAGGAATGGAAGACGAAAATCAGTCTTTATCGTATTTCTGTGTGTAAACGTGGCCCCCACATCCCGGACCCTTTAGCTGACGTGTGGAATGACAAACGGCGCGAGCGGCACGTATCACGGCGACGGCCCCCTGACCCCAGTGACGTGCGGCGGCGTGCGTGCTGGGCGTGCGCCGCGTGCGCTTACTGTCCGTTCTCCAGGTCTTTGACGTGGCAGACGGAGGCCTCGACGTAGTCTCGTGGTTTGTGGTAGACGGGCAGCGGCGTGGAGTCGTCATCGGAGGCGTGGCCCAGGGCCCCGTTGGGTCTGCAGTCGGCAAAGGGACTCGCTTTGCCATTAGGTGAGAGCCCATCCACCTCTTTCTCTTTTTCCAGGAGAGAGAGTTCCACTTTAACTTCAACTGCACAACACAGACACGTCTGTTTAGGAAATGCACCAGCGAGGAGGCCATTCAGGGTGAGCTAGTCAGTTAAACACTTCGCGCGTCGCTGACGCCGCCAATCAGCAGCGAGCTGCGCCGATCGTTCGTAGAATCGCCCTCTCTTATGTCGCTGCTGCACCTCCCTGGGCGCTCTGGCGCTTCGCCGCACAAGCGACATAAACGCTGCGGTCAATCAGAGTCCGACAGCCCCACGACTGGAACCGATGGATGCGCCAATCATGTGAAATGGGACAGTTATAAGGGCAATCTCTCTTTTTCTTTCATTTTTTTCCCCCTTTTTTTTTTTTTTGCGAGCTAGTTGCGGAAGTTGCTATGTTTATTTCACTTTGTTTATTAAAGTATTTGGAAAAATTGCTTGTGTTCCCCATTAAACACAAACACAGATTTTTCCATGTCCTTCACCCCGCCCCAGTCCCGGACTGCGTCGCACACTGCACATTGTATATACTTGTGTAGATTGCTCTATACTACAATGTATATGCTTATTACTGTGCACATTTTGCACTTGACCTGCCATACACTTTGAGACGTTTATAACCACTGCTTTTACCACATTGCATTTCAATTCATAGCCATAGTTTTTCACTGTAATTTAATTCTGTTGTTTTGTGTATATTGTGCTACCCTTGTGCACTTCTGGTTGGAGGCTAGCTGCAATTTGTCGCCTTGTACCTGTGACATGTGTAGTGACAATAAAGTTGAATCTAATCTAGTCTTGCGGTGGCCGGGAGGCGCTAACCAACATTACAAAACCCGAAACTCTTTTACAAAGCTTGAGACAAATTTACATTTTGGAAAAAACATTTTGACATATCATAAAACAAAAATGACGTTACCGCAACACATTTTACAAATCTCGAAACAAGTCGCGAAACGCTCTTACATCATCGCCGAGACCTGGAAGGGTTAACGGGAGCGGCCGGTTGGAGTTTGATGGAGGTCATGGATAGTGATGGATGGTTGATCGTTGGTTGATTGTTTTGCCCGTTGAGCCGCACGGCCCTAAATATGCCGTCTGTAGAGGAGAACTCCTTTCCGTGATAAAAGCCGGCTTCATTCCGTTTGTAGAGACCTCGGGCTGATGTGTGCACCGTGTAAACATGACATCGTATCCACAATTACAGCCTACGAGTGTCCCTCGTTAAAATACTGTATGCACTGCTGCAGTATATCTGGCCGGTGGGCCTGGTCCATTCCCATCAAACACTCTAAGGACTGGCTGCATGAAAAGCGAAACCTTATGAGGCAGCTGAGATGTTGTCCATAAAAGGGGAAAAAATCATCACTCTATCGCAATCCATCACTATCCATGAACTCCATCGGTGACGCGTCGATTGCTCCCAGTATCATTCCCGGGTCAACCCCAGCGTTGGCACATTCCCTTTCCGGTTGATGTAGTTTTTTTTTTTAATTTTGTTTCGGGACTTGCAAATGCGTTATGGCATTGTCGTTTTTATGAAATGTAGAAATGTTTCCCGAAATGTAAATTTGCCTCAAGCTTTGTAAGAGTGTTTCAGATTTCGTAGTGCTGGCTTGTGCCTCCCGGCAGATCGAATCCAGTAAGAAAGAGTCGCAAATACAGCGACAGCAGCATTTGCAATGTGCAAAAAATGATTGAGACAGGTGAGCAGTGTTTTAAATGCCATATAGAATCCCCTTAAGTAACAGTGGTATAATAATAAACCAGCACAGTACCTCTTTTTTTCCCCCCGGTTTTGTTACAGGCTTATTCAGCTGTCTTTTGGGGAAACATCTAGTTTTCTTTGATGACATCTGATACGCATCTGTTTTGTTTTTTTTTTTGTTTTTTTTTAGGGTTCATGTTTCTGAACATTCGAAAATGGTTGTGTAACCCTTTTTCACTGCGGCAGGCTTTATCTGTTCGGCTGGAAAAATGTGCTGATCGTCCGGTTCTTACACAGTAATCTGGCTGGAATTTTCTCCTGCTGAGCGAGTCTTAATTAAAATCAATGGAAAATCATAATAGAGAGAGAGCAATCGCGGGAGAAAAGAAAAAGAGGGAGCTTTTCCAGACTTGAAGAGAATCTCTGGAGGCTGCTGCAATAACTGTGGCTAAATGAGACGTCACCGCGCGGATGATGGATGCGATCGGCCAAGGAAAAACAAAGTTATCTGGTTCAGATCATTTTAAATATTCTCCGTTGTGCCTGAATCTCCGTCGCCGCAGCCGCAGCTCCCACAAGAACACGCATTACTTATTCGCGAGGGGTGCTCAGCCTTATAAATTCTCTGCATTCATAACCTTCCTGTGCTCGTAAACGTTTTTTTTTTTTTTTTTTTAATGCACATGATGAGGGCAGTGTGGCATGTAAAGCCTGCGCGGCTGGCATTGAATCTGATGCCGTGACAGTTGACTCCTACTTGCACTTAAAATCATGCCAATATAAATTGCTCAACATTCAGATTGGGAGTTCTGTTTCTTTTATACATCACCTGTGTATGTCAGATTAATCTTCCAAATCTATCTAAAAACGATCCCCTTGTGCCGAATTGAACTCTGAAAGAATCTCTCTCCTCACATGGCTGTTTGAGGTTTCATTATTATCACAACTGAGCCAGCGTCAGTCTCTCATTAGCAATAATTATAATTATAAGGGTCTATTCACACTTTTAATCCTCAAGACCAGTGAAAAATATTCTATGAATCAGAGTCAGTGGCCAGAATCATAAACCACAGAGATGTTCTGCCATTTCACTTTCTTGCTAAAAAGCCGCATTTCTTGATTATTGCCAAGTCAACTCAGCGATCTCAATGACAGCATACGCTGATGACTGTTACGGCCGAGTTTGAGTTTTTACACTTTGTTTAGAAGACGACATATTGTTTCAGAACTGTTTTGACACGCAGATCAATATGGGTCTCAACCCTTCCTAGTCACCAACCCTTCCTAGACTCATTTGTTCTGCTCCAGATTCAGACTCTTGACTGAATTTTTGGACATAAGATGTGACCGTGACAGGATGGCAGGGATGACTATACAAATTAGTGGGGGGAATTCATTTTAACACACAGCTGAAGTATTTTTGGCAGGTTTTGTAGTTTTGTTAGATTTTATATGTATGTATGACATGGATTCTTAAATGCACAGTTTTGCCACTCAGGGTCTCTCAGTTATAAAAATCCCATCTCATCTCATCGTCTTCCGCTCATTCCGGTTACGGGTCGCGGTCGTGCTGCAGCCGATCCCAGCCAACAAGGGGGCGAGCGGCGGGGTAACACCCAGGACGAGTCGCCAGACAACTGCTCACGCTCGCACGCACACCTACGGGCAACTTAGAGTAGCCAATCACCCTCAGCATGCGTTTGGAGGTGGGAGGAAGCCGGAGTACCCGGAGAGAACCCACGCAGACACGGCAAGAGCATGCGAACCTACAACCTTCTTGACAACCTTCTTGCTATGAGGCAGCAGTGCTAACCGCCACACCACTGCGTCGCGCTATAGTTACAAAAATGAAAAAAAAAAAAGGATGTAGTTTGATGACATCATGAAGCAGTGTGGGATCATGGGAGCTGTTGCGTTGAGCAGCAGCGTCAATTCATGAGACACATTCACAAATACACTCATGTTTCTTCGCATTATGTCGTTTCATGTCCAATCAAATACGAGTTAGCCAACATGACATCCAGTTGCAATAGCTCAGCCCAGTAAACGCTAAAATATCAGGCTCGAAATAAATATCAATACATTAAGTCGATTTGGTAACTGTGTGATCTGTGGCAGAAAAGACACTGTGTTATAGCAACTGTAGGGAGTAAAAAGGACGTGGGGCCATTTACAGGCCAATAATAGAAAGCACTGTTATAAAATCTGAACTTTGTTGGAACATTTGGGATAATATAAGTACGCTACTCCCAAAATATAGGCCTATTTTTTTTTCTTTTTCAAATAAGATCTGTCTAAATCGAAAGCTTAAAACAGTCTTGCAAACTGATGTCTCTAGTTTCTGACATTCTTAAAACCTTTTCGTAGAAGCAATTTGAACGACAATAATAGGCCTGCACCGTTTTTATGAATGATTAATAACTGGAGGTCCCCAGAGGTCCTACAGTCAGCAGCCTCCTCCGTCTTGTGTAAACACAAAACTTTTTCCGTCTCACTTCACCTGCAACACACGATTTATTCAGCAGATGATTAAATCTAAGACTTTTGCATCCCCATACAGAGGCCTGAAGCACAGGAGCAGAACACATTCATCCGGCTGGAAATGCAAACACTGAGATGCATCAGCACACAGTGTCAGATTTTCATATCCATGTCTCAATATGTAATCCCCTTGACCAAGATGCCGCTGAGTGCATGAATATGCCTCCCCCACAAAACACACACATAATGCAAACAGAAGCGCGCTGGATGTGAGAGGACATACACTGTATAACAGCTCTGGAGGCGGAAAATGTTTCACGCCGAACAAAATGGAATTTTTTTTTTTTTTGCAAAATACACGTGTGAATTTTCACCACGGGAAAAAAAAAAAGAAGCCCAATTTTGGTTTCGCATGGAGAACAGGCCGCAATGCCGCATATGCAAATGAGTCTCCAGCGAGGTTCATTAGCATTAGAAGTATTCCAAACTGGACGGAAGAGTCGCTCTGTGTGCATTAAAGTGCAGTTGTGGACCTCTCCTTAGCCACTGTCATGTCGTAGCAGATGCTATTTGCACCCCCTTCTATGTAGCCAGAATGCTATTTGCACCATATGTGCTGTAGTGCAGCTATTTATAACTTTGCAAAGCATAGCATAGCATAGCATAGCATAGCATAGCGTGGTGGACGTTCACTTTTGAGGATTTTCGCCAAACATCCTTTCTAACATCTTCGTCCTCCTTCCCAAACATGGTCACCATTCGTTAGTTTTCAGATCTAAATACATAAAGTCCTTCGCTCAAATCCTCAACTGCAAACACTCTTGAATATAAACAATGTAAATCCTCACGACGTAATGAAATTCAAGAGAGCAAAAGATCACAAACTTAAAAAAATGACCATGGAGGTGGTTTTTAACACCCCTGAGTTGCGTGGATGAGCGCATCCTCGAGACGGACTTTCATTCTTCAGGTCACTGTTGTGCTTTTTCGTTCTGAATTCTCTTCCCTACCAAACTGCTTGGGCTGAGAGACCAAGCACAGGAAAGTGAGGGGCTTAGTTACCTGGTTTGGGTTTGGAGAAGCATCCTCCCATGGTGGGCCCAGGATGGAGGGACGGCGGGGGGGGCAGGGATGGGGAGGATAAGGGGTTGGGGGAGGGTGTTACACGCGGTCAGATCCTCAGGTTGTTGGGCTGCTTGGTGGGGAGGTAATGATAACACAGAACTGGTGGTATGAGAACCTGCAGGTCCAGGTTGGCCATTGCACACGTCAACTCCTCCACGTAACCTGCATAGACAGGGGGAGCCACATCAAACACACACACTCACACCAAACACAAAATAGCATTTAATGGGCCTCTGGCTCCATTTGTTGCAGTCCCAACAGAACACTTGCCAGAATTGTCAACTTTTTATTTATTCTTTTTTTTTTTTAATATGTCCTGACTCCACGAATCAGCCATAATGGCTGCGTGTGTTTGTGCAATTTTGCATTTTGAAAACTTGTGCCAGTCTCACACTGCTGGGCGGGCGGGCGGGGCGGAGCAAATCATGTGTGTCCATGTAGCATGTCAGTAATTGTAAAAAAAAAAAAAAGGAAGCGGCGACGTTAATTGGGAACATTTCCACACACGTCGTTACCTTTGTTCATGCATATTGCATGGGAGACTGTTAAATATTAACTGCGCTCCGACACCTATTAACTTTCTCGTCACACTGCGCTTTAAAGGGAGGCAGGGGCCCCTCGAGTTTCAAAATCCCTCTTGTTTTGTTGCCATGTTGCCTTCACATTTCCACCGGCTCTGGTATTTCTCCCACACACGCAGCCGCTCCTACCAGAGCTCGGGCCGCCGAGGCTCTGAGCAGGCGCAGGACGGCAGGTGTATAACTCAACGCGCAGCAAATCCATCACCATATTATCCTTCTGAGTTACGATCAAAAGGACTGCTTGATATTCTGATCACATCTTAATGTCCTTGAACCTCAGGGTGGTGGTGGTGGTGGTGGGGGGGTTTGGGGTGAGGAGAAAAAAAAAAGAAACAAAGTGTGCGAGTGGAACGCCGCTTAGCAAAGTTCCAAAGAACAAACGAGAAACGGAAAGACCTCCTCTGCTTGCCCACAGCGTCGCAGCCCAGAACGAATCGCCTGCTGTAAAGTTTGCATGCACGTGACAGGGTGGGGAGTAAAGTAACTTACTCGAGTACTGTACTTAACACTGTACAGATGAACACTTTACGTTTAACCTCCTGAGAACCAAGAGGGTGAGGGGGAAGCATCTTTCAGTCTGACTTGTTTTTAGTGATTTCCTGCCTCTTTGGAGCTAAAACAACAACTCACAACTTAGAGTTTTATAGAATAAAATATTCTTATTTTAGAATTTGCAGCATGTCCACTGGAGTGGACAACAAAACAGTTTTGCTGTAAAAAAAAACCCCCAAAAAAACCCCATCAAAGGACAACAAGCGTGCCAATCAACTTTCTAATAAAACTTTCGAAATCAAACCAAACATTTGGCCTGTATCTTTTGCTGAACTGCCTCACAGGCTCTGGTACTTCAGGCCGCTTTTTGTTTGTCTGCGGCCTCCATTTTTTTCTCAGCATGAAGAGCAAGTTCCCGTCATCCAGCCCGAACACATGAGCCATCGTTGGAAAGACCACGGTTTCCTTTATTGAGCACATCAGGACCCAGAAGGGTAGCTCAAATGAGTAAAAAAGAAATAGACCAAAAGCTAATGTCCACTATGGAGGAAATAAATGAATAGACAGGGTCTCAGGAGGTTAAAAAAAAAAAAACATAATGAGTTTTTTTCTAATTCAGTGCCTGATTTCGATGAAATCCAACCCTTTTGGCTGGCGACCCTAAAAACCACCTCAGATTTTTCCCTCACGGTGTTTTATTTTGACCGCAGAACTTTTTTACATGTGAAGGGATATCTTACAGTGCGAATAGTCAGTTTGTGTTTGAGACACAATACAAAATTCAAAATACCGCGCAAAGTCAGTGGCCCTGATATGCTGTTACACTTTCCAAATTGAGCTTCATTCTCTCACTCGGTGGTCCGTGTTCCTGTTTACCTGTTTGTTTCTGAGCCGAGACGCATTTAGTTGACGCAACGCGAGCCGGAGAGAGTCTCCGAGATGTGACGAGCGGCGGTGTCACACCACCGAGCAACTCATTCAGGGTTTCCCACTCCCCGTCGCATGTTGCCCCCCTTTAACCGCTCGTCTCATCTGTAAATCTGATGAATTTGGATCGGGGAGAGCTGCGATCCCGGAGTTCCAGCAAGCCCCGAGATATTTTGTGCAAAAACTTAAAGTAGGTTAAGCAGATTTGGTCCTCACAACATATGACGCAGATCCAGGTCTCTCGCTGTTGGGCCTGTCCCCAAGCAGTGCTAATAATCCTGCCTGCAAACAAGCTGTCAGTTTCACTCACTTCCCTACAAATGTAATACCGGTTACAGGAATGTCGCGGGATAATTAGCAAATGCGGCCCGGTTGGTGGCGAGGAGGGCCGAGCTCTGAACAAGTCTGCGACTGGAAAGAGCCAGGAATGTTGGGCGCCATGCGCCTGCGCCGTGACGGCAGTATCCATCTTCTCTCGAAACTGCTCCTTGGAGAGACAGGTGTTATTGCCCCGCGCGCCATTCTTTATGTTTCCAGAAAAGCCTCTCCTCTGCACCTCTAATATGGAGATTTATCGTCCCATAGTTCTCGCCGGCAGGAACGGAACTGACTCTCCGCCGCGGGAAACGCGAGCTGCAGAGGGAAAGGATGCCGCAACATCCATAAAAAATAAATAAATAAATAAATAAAAAACAGCAGAGGTTTAATTACTCCCTGTGTTTGAGTGGTTTGGGTGAAATATGTGAACGCTGGAGTCGAATCAGCAGCACCTGGCTAAGAGAGGGGCCCGAGCCGTCGGCCTGAGCTATGTCCAAACACCCGCTTGGCAGGTATGTTGGCCCTGAGTTATTGATTAGGGCTCGGTGATCCTCCGCTGATAAGGGAGCTCGTCACAATCTGTCACTTAGTAGCTGACCCGCCCTCCGACCCCCGTCTGGTCATCACGTTCCCCTGGTTTGTGAAGTAGAAGATAAGCCGGCCGAATCGTCCCCTGGTTGCGTAACAGGACAGCCTTGCCAGGCTGTTAGCGGTAACTTCGCTTGTTTATGCTCAGGTTGCCACGAGTTCAACGTACAGGACCAGGGGATGAAAATGTATATATAATATGACGTCTGCGTTTTCCTGAGCTGGTTGTTCAAAATGGAAAAGAGATACAGGAGAGATAGGTGAGCACTGCCGGGCGACTCTCCGGGATTTCCCACTTTCTGTTTCTTTCGCTAGTTCCACGTCTTTGACTGTCCTAAGAGATGATTGCACATCCAAAGTTCAAAAGCTCAAGTGTGTGTCGAATGTGTACAAATGTTGATTATTCTCCTCCACATGGCAGCGCAAGAAGAGGGGAATGTGCGGCGGCTCTGTAGGGCTCCCGACAATTCTTGGTGACAAAAGGAATTTGATCTATGTTGTGAACTTTACCGCTTTGATGGGATTCAAACAAACACAGAAAACAAACAAACAAACAAACAAGCCTCTACATGCCACCTGGCTCCAAACACAAAGATCACCCTGTTTTTTTCTGCCAAGTTTACTGGCTCAGTGTCGGAGTTCATCGAGGAGGGAAGTTTAGCATCAAATGGCCGTTTGGAAAAAAAGAAAAAAAGCTGAACCGAAACTTTTGATTGCGTTAATTGCGTCCCGCTGCAAAGTTGGTTCAAGTCATCCTCCGGCTGCTCCGAGCGATAACCTCTCCGTGATGTCATGGAAACTATAGACGGGCGTATACAGCCACAGGGAATCTGTGCCTCCATACCACAGTTATGCCAAGGGTGACTTTTTCACATACACACACACACACATTCACAAACACGCGTCAGCGGCTATCAATAGAATACTTGAATTCTGGAAACAACGAAGCGGCGGTTTGATCAGGCACGTTCTCCACGTGTGAACGTGTCCTCTCGTATTTCACTACTTGAGTAAATTCGCCGCGCCACTGTACCACCACAGTTCTCCAGGGAAGCGCGCTGCCATCTGGGCTCCCGGGCCACTGAGCAAACAACTCCCGCGCGAGCGCTCCATGCGGCCACGGCGTCCCGGCGCCGACGAGCAATAAGTCTATGAGATGACTTTAACGATCCTTACAGAAAGTACCAGAATCAAACATCCCAAAATGGAAAAAAAGAAAAAAAAACAGCTTACCAAAGCCAGCAGTGGGCATGGAGCAGGTGCACCGAGATCCCTGTCAAACTCCCTGCCGCTCAGCTTCCCCCTCCGGAGCGCGGCAGCATATTCGCACAAGTGCCCCCCCCCCCACCCTAGCAATCCTCGTCCCTCTGTGGGATCGGCTCTCTCCGGTGGTGTATTCCCAGTCAGTGTGTGTGTCCCTCTGTACCCGTCCTGGACTCGCCTCTTCTCCCCTCTTGATGCAGCAGAAGCTCTGGAGTGTGTTTGTGTGTTGAAGTGTTTGAGTGTGTGTGTGTCTGTGTGTGTGTGTGTGTGTGCGCGCGCGCGCGCGTGTGTGTATGAGTGTGTGAGCCCCCCTCCAGCAGCAGACTGAGCCAACCGGTCGTGGGAGTTGCTCTGTGTTGCTGGTGGAGCCTGCAAATGCAGCACCGGGGACCTTTGCCAGTTTCTTAGCTGTATGCAGTATTGATGAAGTTGCTGAGGGGATGCTAACGCAGCATGAATTCCCACCGTTCCCCGCTCTCTCAGTCTCAACCCCTCCTCTTTCTTTCACAAACTCACACACACACGCACATACACACACTCTCCCTCTCTTTATTTCTCTCTCTCTCTCTCTCTCTCTTGCTTTTCTGTCCGGACCCTTTCAGCCTCGCCTCCAGATGTCAAAGACCTGACTCGCCAGTTAAGCCGGATCAAAAGACCTGCTGCCCTCCCTGCTGCACCGCCTGGTCTGACAGCCCACTTATCACGCTGCCGCCCGCTTGCCTGCGCATCCGCCTGCGCTGCGTGCGCTCCTGCAGTAGCATCACCTTATTGTTAAACTTGCCAGTGGGACGTTCGCCGCATTTTAAAGCCGCCACCAGGAGGCTGCAGCGCACAATAAACGCACTGGGACGGCTCTTGTGTGCCACCGCTCTTCTTTCGGTGTGTGAGTGTGTGGGTGGGTGTGTGTGTGTGGGTGGGTGTAGCAGTTGGTGAAAGTGTGAAAGTGCAATTGGTGCGGAAAAATCCGGGTCTCGCTATAAGCGGGCGGGGTGGGGCGGGATTAAAAAAAGGTATATTGAGTCTTATAGAAATGAGCTCCCATGATATTTCCATTCATTTTGCTCCCACTCCCCCCCCCCTTTAGCCACTGCTGGGACAAGGTCATTCCCTCAAGAGTCTTAAATCCCTTTCGTGAGAGATGATAACAGCAGTGATGAAAAGTATCGACCTTTAAGAATGCTGAATTGTCCAGATGGGGGGGAAATGATGCTAAAAACGTTGCACTTCGGTTCAACTGAATGAAATATTGAGCTGCTGCAGCCTGCTGACAGCCGGTGTGTGTGCGCGTGTCTGCGTGTAACACTGTGCATGTGTAACAGCATGCATTGATTGGGGGTGGGAGGTGCGCATGACCCCCCCCCCCCCATCTCTGCAAACATACAGCGACTTATAGGTACTCAGTGTGGATGGATTACAGCAGCGTTCTCCAAGACCTGCTGCATCCAACTGCCCACATCCACCGAGGAGAGCGGCGCTGAGGGCGTAAATTCAGCAGAATCAAAACAATAAGGTCTGCTGAGGATGGATTCCGTTCGGGCGGCGCACAGGAAAACAAGCCTGCTATGACGCTGCAACCAGACCCCGGACGCGTCAACGGTGTGCGAGCTGACCTGGCGCGACCTAGCCGGAAACGTCCCGTGACTGGCGGTGGTGCCTGGAACACCGGGCCAAAAACACGGCGCCTCGCCTCTGCTCGTCATCCATGTACAGCGGCGCACCACATCCAAAATTGCGCGTTAAGCGGCTGAGGAAAGCTGGTGGCGCCACGTCCCGCCCCGAAAATGAAATTCAGCCCAGGATAGCTGCAGGCCTGGAATGCAGCGCCCATGAAGCCGCTCACTCGTGTCCCTGCCGGTGGGCTCAGAGACCCCTGCACACTTGTTCCTGATGAAGCGGCGTCCCTTTGAGAGTGCGGATGTGTTGGAGGCTGGGGAGCAGCGTCTGTGTCCTGCACTACATTTGTAGTTGTTTTCTTGGTTGTTTGTTTGTTTGTTTGTTTGTTTGTTTTGTGTGTTTTGGAGCGTTTTACTCTCCAGCATTGTCTAACCAACTACAATTTTACTTATGACTGCGTCCTCCCAGTCCACTTACGGCGTGTTCGAGCGTTCTCTTTTTGGATGTAAGTGCCAAAGCTACAGCTAATTGAGCTCATCCTTAACATGGTCGGCACTTGGCCATTTTATGGTCAACTTTTCAAACAAAATTTCGTGAAAGATTTTAAGAGATGCTCTCAAATGAATAAAGTTGCATAATGAAGACTCCCATTATTCACTGGCTTTGAGTGCTGGTTAAACAAGACACCCTGCCTCCTCTTATAGAAACACAACTTATTTTACTCTTTTTCTCACTTGTCGCTTTATTGTTTATATTGTTTTTATTTTATTGTTTATCTTAACTGTTTTATTATTGCCAATGTTTTTAAACAACCGGCTGTTTTTGTGTTTATTGTATTTGTTTAGTCTGTACAGCATTTTTGTCAACTGAGGTTGTTTTTAAACCTGCGTTAGAAATAAATTTGACCTATAATGAGGGTTTAGGATTAAATAGAAATAGAATTCACAGCGATGTGTTTTATATTTATGTCACTTCCATGTGACTTTAGTCAGAAATATGTCACAATTCCACATAAACGGCTGTGTCAGAGGTCGTTTGTTGACCTCATCAGGCAGTTCGCCCGTCAGCCACCCAGAATCACCCGCCGCTACAAACTCGTGAGCTTGGAATCACCATCTCTGAGGGGTTCGATCTGCCCACCGCGCGGTCTCCCTGCATAATGTAAAAGTTGCGCTACCTCAGGAAAAAAAATGATCCGAGTTCATCTTCATCTTCGTGTCGTGTCAAAATCACTCCCTCGCCTGCTTGTGCCAGTGTTTTTACTGCTATTGGTGGGGAGTTCAGCGCCACTCATCTTCAGGCACCGTTTGGCAGGCACCTTCTGTTACAGACAGTTTGTCATCCGTTAAACTTTTATGGCGGCCGGCTTCGTCCGAGTGATTTCAGCAAGGTAGCCAAAAATCTGGCAGAATTTCAGTTTTACTGCTGCCGTGTATAGTGCTGTTAGCGATGGCACCTTCATTCAAAGCATTCGTGATTCAGTCAGATTGCCAGGTGCTGTGATGAAATTGTTTATTTCATAGTTAATAATACTACTTACTTAAATAGCCTCCATGTTTAATTTGACTGTCTTAACTCGGTGTTCCGCATGGGTCGGTCCTTGGGCCACTGCGCTTCAGTTTTTGGTACAGTTGTGAAGTAACAACATATCCTATCATTCATGCAAGATGAGGCTATCTTCTGATGATCCCATTAACGAACTAATTGACTGTACTGGTGGCATATCAGCTGCTGGTGGTCCAAGGCAGTTTCACAGATGGATACAGAGAAAACTGAGATGCTCATAGCCGGCTGAAGATTTCTGCAGCAGGCATTTTATTCACACTTGGCATCACTGTCACTATAGTATGGTATGGAAGTAAGAAACCTTTGCATCACATCACCAATATCACCAGAATATCTATCACTTAAAACATATATCAAACTGACTCTGGAAAAGTGGCTCATGGATTCATCTCACTTCACAATAAGGTTCCTAGTACACAGAGTCACGAAAACACTCCAGCTCATTCAAAATGCAGCAGCCGGGTCCATTACACGGACATAAAAAATATGAGCATATTATTCCGATATCAAAATCACTTAATTAGCTCCCAGTACAACGCAGAATCACCTTCAAAAGTCTGTCTGAGAAGCACTTAATGCTTTTTACTCCTTGATATACAGTATTTTCTGACTTCCTCAATCAATATAACCTGATTAAGCCTCTCAAGTCAGCGGACAGACGGCCCCTGACTGTAAATTCCTGTCTGGTTGAAGGGGCCTTCAGTTACTGAGGTCCTGCTGACCTGAGGTGCATCACATCTGTGTCCACATTCAAAAGGCAGCTCAAAACATCCCCCTTCTCCCAGGCTTATGGATAATTCCTGTGTGTGAGTGTGTGTTTGTGTGTGTGTTTGCATGAATGTGTATGTACATGTGTGCATACAGTACATTGCTTCCTTTTATGTACAAGTTAGTATTCTTATATTCTTTTGGTTTCTTCATTCGGTGCTTGCAGTTTTATATTTTGTCTTCGAAACCGCGTCGATCTGCCTTGTGTTGAAATATGGGATAGAGATGAAAATTGTCTTGGCCATCTGAGACCGTCGAGGATAAACCTGAGGTGAGAGGCATTTCCGTCTGCGTTTATTTTCTTCACCGACGACAACGAGAGAGCGGGCACACAATGCGATCGCAGTCGACGGCATGAACGGTCGAGCGTGTACTGAAAAAGAAGGAGCAAAACAAGAGCTACAACTAGCAAACAAAGCGTAAATATCGAATAACTACAGGTGGATTGGCAGGTTGCGTCTCGCTACAAATCGTCGGGGTTAGGGTGAGGTTGAGAGGGCACGAAGCGCAGCGGCGTAACCTCATTGCTGATTTAAAGCTCCAGACGCAGACATTATCAGTCAGGCTCTAATGATGTTCTGGGTTTCTTTATTGCGTGAGAATCTCGCATTAAGAATTACAGAGGCTGCTTTTAGCTGACAGGCAACCACATGAATCACCTGCCTGCGGAGATGAGACACATTTTTTGCAGCAGGATAGCTATAAAACCTCCGTCTTCAGGTACTGCGGTGTCTTGTGGTTCACCGGTGGGCTGCCTGGCGCGCTCGGCGGCCGCCGGTCGTAGTCTCCCATGCACACAGCGACAAAGAAAAGGGTCCCTCCGGTGATCAGTGTCAAACCCGCGAACCATCCGGAGAACATTGCCTCCCCATACTCCCAGCGTGGCATCACATCAGGGAAACCCTGGTCCCAGAACTCCACCACAGTCGTGTAGGCCACAATGGAGACAGGAGCCAAGGTGGTGAGCCCTGACACCCAGGCGAGCGCCCCGCCGACGATCAGTAGACCTCTCCTCAGACCAGGCCAGCCCAGGCACATCTCAACCCCCTCCAGCCCTGGGAGGGCAACCAGCAACGCTAACCCTCCGGTGCCTATAGACACCGACATGAGCACCCTGGAGATCTGCAGGTCCGTCGGCAGGTTCAGGACGGACTCGTAGGCCTTACACTGCACCCCCACCTCCTCGGTGTAGAGGCAGGCGTGCCACAACCCGGAGTACCAGTTCTCCACTTCGTTGAGGTCAGAGTTCATCGTCTTCCACAGCGGGAGGAAGGTGGTGATCAAGGTGGTCACCAAACCGCCGAAGGTGACAAAAAGAGCAGTCCTTTGCATCGTCTTGGCTGTGAGGAGGACCATCTTCTGCCTCTGTCGACCACACGCAGCCACGCACGCACGAGCCGCAGTCGCTGCACGGACCGGGAGACCCAACCCCGGTGATGTGGCCCGTCCCACCTGCCGAGGTAGCAACACTGACTCATTCAGGCCTCTTACTGAAAAGCGCCGGATAAATGGGAGATCGTCCAGGTCCGTAAGCATGACAACAGGCGCACTGTTTTTCTCCCCGCGTTCAATATCGTCACACTGAACAATGGGGACTTTTTAAGAAAGAAACCCAATATGTCTACCGGGATTCTGGAGCGGTTGTGTGTGTGTGTTCAGGTACACTTAAATGAATGCAATACGAGCAAGCTGCGCACAGGGAATTTGAGAGCAACCCAGGGGATGGCTTCTCTCTGTGCGTTTGGCGAAATTCAGTCCGATTTTTAAAAACTTATTTCAGATGGAGTGCTCGTGTGCCGTTGCCGCGAGTCGCCGGCGGGCCGTTATTTCAGCCAGGTCATTTACACTTTTAAGGAAATCCGAAGGAGAAGCTTCTGATTTGTCAAGTGTTAAAAGTATCTGGACCGTGAATGGCGCTTTGTGTTCACTTTGTGTCCAGCGTTCTGCGGGAGTCCGGCACTCTGTGAATTCCACTGCCGGGTCTTCCCAGGCTTCCACAGTAAAACCGGCTGAACGTGCTCCTCTTCTTCATCTTTATTTTTAAATTCCTATTCATGCCGCTTTAAGACGGTCATTCATAATATGGGATTACTCATTTGAAAAGCTCGCTCCCTCTTGAGCAACATCAGAGACTAAATACTGGATCATCAAATTTCCCAGAAGCTGAAGGAATTCGCCCTCCCACACCAAGAGGCATTGTCTGACTTTATCATCCACAGATCTCTGGAAACTGAAACCCCTCAAGGTCGTGGCTTATTTGATGAAAGGTCAAAGATTAACCTTTCCCTTTTTCAGGCAGTGTTTTGGTTACATTGGCTTTGGGTCATGACTTTGAGTCTGGCGAAGAGTCAAACATTTGTTCAGCTCTGTATAAAACATACTTGTGAAGATCCTTTTAATAACCACACTGGAGATTCTCAGTTCAGAGGCTTAATGTAACTTTTGATCATTTTATCATTTGCATTTACTGTGACTTTCATGCACATGTATGGACAAAGGTGGGTTGTTCTAAACGCCTGACTGGAGAGCAATGAAGGAATGAGTCTGTCCTCCGCTGGTTCTCCATTTCATGAGGAACCAGAGCTCAGTGTGCAGATGGAACAACAGACCGACGCAAGACGACTCACTATAGATGAGATTTATTAATGACTTAAATACATGACACTCACATGGTTAAATATGAACAGGTTACTGATGTCAGTAAATATTAATGCTTTATTGTTAGATGTGGGTTAGATCTTCCTGGATGTGGTTAAATATCTCAAAGATGTGTACCGATGACAATTACATGTAAAAAAAAAAAACAACAACAACAACAAAGAAAACAGCTTGAAGACATAAAATTCACCTTGATCCAGTTTTGTTAGCTGTGTTATGAGTTGAGAGTCATACAGGTGAATGCAGATGAAAATCAATAATCCTCTTCATGGTAAACTTAATTTGCATTTAGACAGCTGAAAGTAGAGCCATCGCAAAGCTAGACGGATGATGGAAACATAGTTCTGTAGTATTCAATTTTATAGTAAACTGCTTATCTATTTAAAAAAAAAACGTAGCAGCGATATTCTGTGTAAACAAAATAAATAAATAATATATTGAACATGATTAAAGTTTGTTTTTTGTTTTTTTTTCCAGGCAATTTCATGATTCCGACTGAGCTCCTCACTGAGATGCGGAATAGCGGGCATCAAAGGGGGGCTGAGGCATGCGAGGTCCAACATGATGGAGGTGCTGCATGTAGGGAGGGAATGACTGCGAGGAGGCGGAGCGCAGATATATGGCTTCTGTGGGAAGAGGGAGAAAGAGCCCGGCTCTCCACGTCATCCTAAATGTCGGAGCCCATCTCGGCGCACTGTTTGTCTGATATGTGTGTGGCTAGCGACTCAATGATGTCCAACAGCAGCAGCTGGCTGAGCGACCGCAGGTTGGGGAGCTTGGATACCTTTGGAAGGGGAGGAGAGCAAAGAAACAAAACAAAAACAAATGTAAAAAAAAAGAGAGCCATAAATCAGGACGAGACAATGAGTCAAACAGATTCAAATGAGGGGTAAGCGGCATTTGATTCGCTCATGCTCAAAAATATGGATTAAAAAAAAAAAAGAAGAGGAATGCTCAACAGAAACCTTAGCAAAAAAAAAACAAAAAGGGACACTTCGGTGAAGAAGGGTGAGAATTGAGTGCTTAACTATGTCTTAGGATAACAAATAATCATCAGAGTGGCACTATGACCCTCATCGTTATGCGACGAGGTGCTTGTACAGCCGGCCGGACTGTAAACAGTCGCCCCTCTACGGAGACGATGGAGGGTGATCCACTCGGAGGCCAAAAGGTGTCAAGTATCCCGCAAAGATGACGGGACTACGGGGTTAGCTCAGCTGCAGTGAGTGGGCAGCAAACCCCCAGGGCTCCGGATACAAGCCCACCCACCTTGATGAACTGGTGGACAATAATGTGGAGGCAGTGCTTCTTCATGTCCAGAGCCTGGGTCTTATCAGCCGCCTCCAGAATCTGAAAATGGGTGGGGGTGCGGGGGGTGGGGGTTGAAAGAAGGGGGGGTGATACAGGAGTGAGTAAAGAAGTTATTCGCACTGCATTAAAAAAAAAAAAAATCCTAGTCAAATTAGGTCACAGCTCCCCCTCTCCAGTCTGAAAACATAAATACCTGCAAGACGTTCTCCACAGTGACGTTCATCTCCAGGTTCTGCTTACAGTAAGCCTGCAGTCTGTTGTTCGAAAACCCGTAATAATATGGCGCAGCAAAGAGATAGCTGTATAAAGGGGGGGGGTCAAGGAAAAGAAAATGAATGGTTCTCAAGCTGAGGAGCACGTTTACTGAACGCCACAAATCTGACCCTCCAGACTTTCATGAATAACACACAGTATTTGATCATTTGATCACTTCCATGCAACTTTTGGAATTAACATAAACACAGACAAGTTGAATTTCTATTGTTTACTCTCCACAAAGCGTCTGGTAACTGCAATGACTAGGCCCCAGTTTTATGCCTCCACCAACCCGTCACGCTGCACCTGGCATCCATGCCGGTCCATGGCTTGTGTACTGAGGCGAAATGTATTAAATGTATTAAGAGTAGAGACATGTCATCATTTCAGCCTACTGTGCCCAAACACATGATTTGGGATGTCCTAATGACCTTGACCTTTGACCCACCATACATACCATAATACATCTATCCTTGAGTCTGCATTGTCATTTGTTTCCAGTTGGAGGAAACATCCTCCAGAAATTCCAGATTTTCATGGGAACGGAACATAATCGCAGAAAATTTGATACAAAATGCGATACAAAATGTCACTGTCAAGTCATTTCATCCTTTTGCGCATTTGTGCGAAATTCAGTCATAATCAGCGTACTACACTGAGAGTTATGGCAAAAGAGTATTTTGTGAGGTCCTCTGAGCTCGTGACGGATGTAGAGACAGACAGTCCAACCAAAACATAATGCTTCCATGGAGACAAAAAACAGCGACTGGGACTGTTGCTTTATTATGCAGTTCCAATATTGGCCACTAGATGTCAGCCACTTTTGTTTATTGGTCAGTAAGTGATTTTGACCTAAATGTTAAACCATGCCAAACCCGCCCCTTAAGCTTGCGCATCTACAATCTTAGTAAAGCATTCGATTTTTCAACTGCATTCACCAACTTATCCGTCTAAAGGCTAAACGGCCATCCAAACGAAGAACTACAACGAGGGCTATGAATACCTCATCTTGTGGCAAGTGTGGATGTTTGCGTCATTATACACTGGCTATTATTAAAATTTTGGTGAAGACGGTCGTTTGTTCCTCAGCATAATCTGACAATCTGAAACGATTTAAAAAGTACTGAAAACGCACATGTAATTTTACAACGGCACAATGGCAACGTGTCAAATGTTGAAACTTCATCTTGAGGTTGGCAGGCACAAAAAACGACAGCATGGACGATCTCGAATTTTTTAATGCTGTCGATTACACGCCACATGATTGCTGGCAGCGGCGAGACTCCTCACAAAAGGAACACTTCAATGATGGAAACAATCGTGATGAGCATGACTGTTCCCATCATTTCCACACTCGGCTGAAGTGATGCAAAATCCTTCAACTTCTCTGCAGACATACAAAGATGTTATGATATATCTGGTAAACAAGCAATAAATGGTTTGGGAGGTTTGAAAAAGGATACAGCGAATCTTCTGGAGGCATGTTGACGTCTCCATAGTAGATATAACGCAGCATGGACTCAAAGGCCTGCTTGCTTGGGACCATCTCACCTATGGAGATGTTCACCTGGCCGTCCTCTGGCATGAAGGAGCGGAACATCGCCTCAAAGTAACTGAGGAATCAGAGAGTTGAGTGTTAACTGCGACGGACAGTGTTGTTACGTGCGAGGATGACAACGTTTCTCAAACTTTGACACATCTCACATTTTGCTGAAGAAAAATGCTCGGGCGTCGCCTGTCGTCTTTTTTTTTTTTTTTTTTACGACTTCAATCATTGTGAATTTATGAAAAGAAACTGAACGTTCACATTGTCTAAACAGACATTTTGAATTTATTATAAAACCTTGATCTTGTAAACCCTGTAGATAGGTACTCAGTATTCTCAAAATGTCTTAAAATACTGTGAAACAAAATCCCTTAAGATAAAACCTTAGAATCGATCAAAAAAGAACACTGAAATTGCTGTTTTTCCTTTAAAGACTAATAAGTAGATTTCGTGAACATTCAATAATAAATGGCAAAACTTCATATAGAAGCAAGTTGAGCTTATTCTCCATGGAACACAAAAGTTAAGGGTTTCAATGACGTGTGCGGCTCTACCTGGATCGAGCTGCCAGTATGGCTTTATGAGCAGGTCGCGGGTGTCCGTCCAGCAGCAGAATGATGTCACAGAACTCCAGGCCGCCTCCCTCCAGGTACGCCTTCATGTCCTGCACCAGCGAGGTGCCGATGTCCACGGGCTGATCCGAGTACAGCCGCGGGGGAGGCTGCTGCTTTCTCCTCACTATCTCCACGATCAGTGGGGTGGACAGATGCTCAAACTCCTTTGTCATGATCACCTGGTTGAAGTGTGACTCCTTCACCACAAAATTGAGGCAATGTTCCTGGAGGAGGGATGGGGGGAGATTTGATGGAATGAACAGGACAGTAAATGGGTGTTTCCGTTTCCTCTGCGTCTCTGAGCTTAAAAAGTGACACATCACAACTCACGCGACGCCTCATTTGACTGATTTCTTTTGCTGAGGGTCGGGAATGTCTTGCACTGACATCCTCGGCCACTAGAGGGCAGTAAATCCTCTCTAGCGGCCGGCGTTAGGCCAAAGACGGTTCTTCAGGAGTTACCTTCAGCTGGTCCAGTTGAAGCTTGTTGGCGTTTTCGCAAACGCTGAGAACGTTCTGCAGGTCGACGGACGCCTCGATGTACTGCACGCACAGCTGCTCCAAGCGAGAGAGCTTAAAACTGAGGGCCAGTTTGTATACGTCCATGATCAGGAGCACATCCTGAACATGACCTGGGCACACAAGGAAGAACAAAAAAATATGTATATATATTTTATCGCTGTCTTGGAGGACAACGCACAACCACAATCTGAAAATCAGGGCAAATAGTGGGCGGTGCTACCTCTGCGTGGGTACTGGATCTTGTCAGTGTAGAGGAACTGCATCAAGACCTCAAAGGGCTGAGCTTCGGCCTCCCGGATCGATACCTCCAGCAGCGGCTGTCGGCCCGACGGCCGGCTGCCTCCTGGAATATCCCTCGCTCCTCCGCTCGCAACTTCATCACTTTCTTCACTGCTCTCCTGTTTGGTCTTCTGCACGCAGACACATGGAACATTACATTTTAACATCCTTGCAGGGAGTTCGTCCAGAGCAGCAATCTTCCCGTTCGTTTGTATTTAAATGTCCACATACAGTGCTTAACAAATTTATTAGGCTGCCATCCAATGCAAGGTTTCATATACTGTGTGTGCATGTCTTGAGTGTGCGTGCGTGTGGTAAATGGACTTGCATTTATATAGCCCTTTTCTACCCTTGACAGTACTCAAAAGCGCTTTACACTACCAGGGCCTCGTTCACCCATTCATACACTGATGACAGAGGCGGCCAACCTGCTCACCAGGAGCAATCAGGGGTTCAGTAGCTTGCTCAAGGACACTTCGACACTGCTGGAGATGAGGATTGAACCAGTAACCTTCAGGTTTCTAGACGGTCACTCTACCAACTGAGCCATGCCGTGAAGTCAGAAATTAATCAAGCGTAGCATTCGACCATGAAAACGAAGTTTTCTGTTCAGGAATGCAAGTCAAAAAATATAATTTGACATCTTAAGAAATAATAATGTGCTTTGCTGTTTTGTTTTTTTTAAACAGTAGATTCCAAAATTCATGGAATTCGTGGATAATAATAATTATTATATTTTAGCATTCAAAATACGTTTTCAGTTAAAGAGCTTCGATGTACTGGTGGTACATGCTTCCTTAATGTTCAGTTTTTACTGAGTCTGATTATTTTGATGGTATTTTTAGGGGCTAAAATTTGTGGTGCTTTTGTAGTGTGCTGGGTTTTACTCTCTCTCAAATAGATTCAGTAAACCGAGCAAAATAATCCTCACAGAGGGAGGATTTACTGCAGCCTGTTGTATTATACTGCATTAGTATCAAGAAAGTGAACCTAATATATTGGCAAGTGAGAGTGTAACACTGGTGCATCTTGAAGAGAAAACTTTCATGTGACCGAGGTAGCTGTATGCAGAACCTTAAGAACACAAGATACTGCCTTCGCTGTTGCACCCTGTGGGCTGCGCCCGCACCGATACCAGCATTCACGGCAATCTGCAGCGAAGGCGCCAGTGATAAAGTCAGTGGATGAACGTGACTGGAGCAGCTATCTCACAAAAGGCGTTCGTGAGCCCACCGCAGGCTGTTTAAATATTTGTGCGCGGCCATGGTTTGTATGCGCAGTCGGCCTGACTCAGGTTGATTCCTCTAATTACGCGTTTGTGAAACTGACACCAGACACATGCAATCTCTTGATTACGTCTCGTGCTGCACTGAACAATGGTGATGATGAATGGTCAACATGGCCATAATAGCGTCGTGCGACCTCTGGCGCGCTCAGAGGCCCTCATATTGATAGGTGATGCCGGGGTAAGGTTTGTCCGACCTTGTTTATCTTCATATCGCGGTGTCGGTTGATCGTGCCTGTTCCCTGGTTTGTCCGGTCTGCGTGACAGTTAAACGGAATCAGCTACAAATGCCTCTGAACTCAAGACTTTTTTCTTGTCAAATCTTTCATCTGCGTGAACTATCTTCAGATGGCATCAGCAGTGCTCCGATTGTGAGTGAGTGGAGAGTGCGTGCGGCATGACTCTGACCTGTCGCTGCCTATCACGAGCCTGCAGGATTTTCTTCCGCAGCCACTGGCATCTTGCGGTCACAATGGCAATATGTCCCAGAACCCTCTCCTCCCTCTGTAAAGAAAGAAAAAAAAGAAACCAAAACGTGTTCATTTAAAAGTGCATGATATCTTGTAGTTTTTCTAAGCAGTGAAGCCGTTTAGCCTCCAGTATCACATAGAGCCATCAAAGCCCACCTCTCCCAGAATAAACTCGACATCACAGAACTGACGGTTCTCCCACAGTTTGCCGTAGTCTTCATGGAGAGTGCACTTTGGATAGCAGGAAAACTGCAACGAGATTAAAAAAAACAAAACAATTTGAACCGGCCACAGTGACTACTCTTCTAAAAAAAGTTTGGTGGTTCAATAGCGAGCGCTTGTGGATTTCACCAGCAGCGCTTTTTAAGATGCCGACCTGGAATCTGTACATCTCGCCGCTGCGCACGTTGTTGTCCACAGTTCCTCCGAAGATGTACATGGCGTCTTGGATCACCGCAGCAGCATGGAAGAGTCTCCCGCTGGGCATCTGAGGAGGCAGGAAACGAATGATATACTTTGTATATCCAGGACTGCGGCTTCCAGATAAGCACCGATACGGCTCTGAGACCAAGGAGTTCGGTTGAAAGTAGCTGAAATAAAAGTGAAACATTTTAGACTAGTAAACTCTTTTCTTGAGCACGTGAACTGATGGAGCCCATAAGGATAAGGGACTAAACATCTTCCAGATGCATAACTAAGTCCAGTTGACCCGATTCATTTACCCTGAGATACTTATGGCCTGGATGAATGAGACTGTGCACACACAACATTTTAGACACACGGCATTTCAAAACAGGTTTACATATACCTATTATCTTTGTGACATTATTGATTCAAATCACATAAAAGAAGAGACAGCACTATAGATACCGAAAACCACACATGGGCAAACAGCCCGAGCCTCCGTAGACCATCTCTACATGGACCGCACGGTCCTCAAAACAAAAACTAATTTCAGGGCGAGCGATTAGTCTGAGTCTGGCTGCACTGCCAATTACGTCAACAAGAAAATCTTGTTTTCTGAAACAGGGACCCAGGCGGTCCAGCCTGCTCATAGCTTATATCAAGTAGTCTAATAAATCAAATGTAGTTTAACATCAGTCAGCACCAAGTGTTTCATGTGAAGCACTTCAGTTACCTAATCTTGATCAGTAGAGCCCACTGGACAAAACAACTGGCCGCCCTTGTGCTTAACATGGGACTGAGGCGTCCCAGGTTATGATTTAGCATGTTGACCAAAACATGTTCCCGCATCAGGAAAAAGTACTTTGTAAGTCCATTTGGTTCATACCTCGCTGTCCAGGCTGGGTTGGATCACCTCCCAGGTCTGCGAGTCCACATCATAGCAGTGCAGCTCATTAGGCAGAGTGTTATCAGCAGCACCTCCAAATACATACAGATGGCGGTCGAAGGCGACCATGGTGTGGCCATATCGCCGCTGGGGAGGTGGCGGGGAGCCTCGGAGTAAATGCTCAGTGGGAATCCGCGTCCACCTAAGAGGATGGAGAAAAGGAGCCTACGTTGGCGACTGCTGCACTGGTGACAGGGGTATGCAGGTCACAAGAACAAGTTAGGGTTGTACTCACATGTGGCCCTGAAACTCAAACTGAAATAGGTTGTTGGTGATTTTGGCCCCGCTCTGACCAGAAAACACAAACATCTTGTCCCTGCACACTGCCACAGGAAAGTTGCAGCAAGATGGGGGAATCTCACCGCTCTGATCGATCTGTTGGAGACAAAGAAACACCGGTGTTATTACAAGAGGTGTTTGCATGTGTTCTCCTCAATATTCTTTCCTATTGGGTCACTAATAAGTTATTATACTGGCCTCCTCCCAACATGCATGCTCTCGGTCCTGCAGACTGATGGTCCACATGTCATTCAACCTACAGAGTGGAGAACGATCCATCAGGATTGCAGAGAAAAAGGCGAATTTGACTGTGATGGAAAACATATAAAAGACGGAAACCAAACATACCTGGCATTTCCATCATAGCCCGCAAATATCCACAGTTTATCACTGTAGACTGTGGCCCCATGTGCAGACCGAGCCACAGGCAAGCTACAACAGAGAAGAGGGACTGATAAATACTATTTTAATAGTGGAGACCTATGATGAGCTCAATGTTTTCCGTTCTGCCAGCAAGCAGCAAGTAGTTGAGCTTTCGAGTTTGACAAAAGTTCAAGTTCCCGATCAGGTCCCAGAATGCTACAACTCCCTCCAGTAAAAACTCATATTTTTGTGATATTTAAAACATGTACAGTCTTTTCTTGATGTGCAATACTCAATTTGAAGAATATCTGACATTAGATAGGATACACAATAATATCACTCCGAGGCTGGCTTTTCAACATTCCTATGTGATCAATCTCAAATTAGAAATAATGAAAAATACGTTACCTCCCATCAACTTTCCATTCAGTCCACTGCCCTGTTGCAAACTTGTACTCAAAAAGGTCGTTTTTGTTTTTCAGATTTGAGTTTGAGTAGATGTCGCCAGTGTAGCCCCCTGGAATGCATCAAAGTGGCGCGTTTACATCGCAGCGTTAAACAGGTTTGCAATCTGCAGAAGACCTGTCACGGGATTAGGAAGAACACAAATTGGTAAACGTTACCAAAAACAAACATGCTGCTGCCGTAGACCACAGCTGAGTGGTGATATCGGGGCGCGGGTGGAGTCCCAGTGGTGAAGGCCCTGTAGAATATATATCATAGCCAGCTATTCAGCCACATTGCGCAGTTAATTCAACTCAAAACCCTGCAAACAGTAGCGCAAACTCACCGGCACCATGAGCAGTCCTTCACATCGAAACGGAGCAAGTCGTTCAACATGTTCTTCCTGTCAGGTTGAAGGATAACGTTATTGCATGTTAGGACAAAAAAACAACAACAAAAAAACAACTTGCTGACACGGTCTTGGGTACTACTCACCCATTGTCCCCTCCAAACACATATATGGCATCCCTGTATGCCACAACGGTGTGTTTGCTGCGCCTGGATAAAGGCAAAGGGCTTAGGTCAGGGTGAATGAGGTCAGCCGGACTTGAGCCGCCGTTACTCATCTTGTCAACACGTTACCTGGCACCCACAAACTCATCACACGGAGGGAGTCTCCTCCAGCGGTGGACAGTCTCGAAAGGGCCGAAATTGAGTGTCAAATATTCCACGCTGTCGGAGCAACTGTGGTCGAAGTCAACACTCGGGGCCACTTTAGTGGATTTGCAGGACATAGTTGCTAAGTCATCCGGCTGATGCGCTTCCCGGGGCCACTCAAAACACGGGGCCGTCCGCGGCTTAAGCCATCGTCCGCCGGCGCGACCAAACTACGGATAAACTAGTCGCGTGGGGCGTGAATCTCTGACATAGATACAACAAAAGTCGGGTTTATTTACGCCACGGGAGGACTAGTCTTCCGGGAAACCTAGCTTAGCTTCTGGCGGCGCTAAAAACAATTAGCCGCATAGCTAACAGTTGTGAACTGTGCGCTACTGCTACACCGCAGAAAGAGCGAGCGGTTACGTCGAATCCAATTCTAAAAAAATATCTTTATTGCTGGAATAACTAAAAAAAACACCCGATAAGGCCCGAATCGTCTGTTTCTGTGCTTCAGCTGGGTTGTTTCTCGTACCTGATACAAAGAAAATGACCATAAATAAAGAAAGTGGTAAGGCAAGGGAGCTGCCGTGAAAGCGCCCAGCCGCCCAGTCACGCCCCCGCGGCTGCCCCTCCGCGCACACGGCTCACCGCTGCCCCCAGCGGCAGGAGGACTTCCGGGGTTTATCAGGCGCCTCTCCCTTATCTTTCATCATTTTGGGCCTGCTTTTCTTTTGTTTTCGGATCCAAACTCTACTGATGTTTGTCTTTGCATTCTGCATTTGTTGGTATTGTTACACAATACCATACAGCACGCTTTGCTGTAGTTTTGGAGCTCATTTATGCTTCTGTATACGCCGATCAAAGCAAAACATTATGACCACTGCATGCTTGATAGAAAATGTAATTCAACAGCCCTGCAATAAATTGTCCCTTCAGCAGGAGTTTCATGTGGATTTTTTTTATTGAATCAATTCAAGAGAGCGGTTAATAGATTTTAATGATTGTTATCTGGACTGTAATCTGTGACGTTGTTGAAGAGTACTGATTTACACTGAGAGTCGTTCCGAACATTTTGGTCATCCCACTCGTATGCGTGAGGGTCAAGAATTGCTGTCAACATTCATTAAGAAATGTCAACCCCTATTTTAAACAGATTCCATAAAAATTCTAGTACTCGAAAGGTTGATGATGCAGCTCTGCAAACCATTATTTTAGCAACCTTCTAAATAACTACTCTTTGCGGCATCAATCAACGACATGAAATAACCAATGAAAAAATAGTCCCCATCTACTAAATCCATGATGTAGGAAGCCTCCTTAGATTCAGGTGTTCTACATTTGGAAAACTATAGCCCTAAAAACAATTTTTCACCAAGGTATGGGTATTTCTGCATGTCACTCTTCCATTTTGGAGGTGTTGCTTTTCTGAGAAAATGTGAGCAGTCAAAGTTCACTTGGCTCACTAAAGCTTCTGTCAGAGAAATAAAAGCAATGCTATGTAAAATTAATAATATCAACAACATACGTCTCAACATATCGGTAAGAGAAAAGCACAGATGTCCTAACACTGTCATTCTGCTCCTTCTCCAAAGCCCCATTATTATGCATTCCAGTTGACTGGGCTGACTTCTATTCGTGACTAATCAAGTCATTAGAGCCGTTCTTCGTGTTATTAGTTACATTTATGTCTATAATTAATCTCTTTTGTGAATTAGGTCTACTGAACAAACAGTTACCTGTTAGTTAAAATGCACAGGTTACATTTTGGGTTTTGGTGCTGTGGTATGTCAAATTGATTCTGCATTGTGGCTGAATAATATGAAACTATGATTGTTGCATCTGAACAGTGTTAAATTTCTGGGTACTATTTCATCAACATAAAAAAGCAATAATCACCCTTCTTTGGATTTTTCATGTTTTATTTTCACAACATTGAATAACGGTGGACGTAATTAGAAATTTCTTTAACACTGATGAACAGGGAAGAATACTTGAATCAGTATGCCACTGTGGTGCATCCCAAACAAAGTTTAACAGGAGAATCCTTACATTTGCTTGAAGTGGCCCAGGCCAACACTGGTTTATAATAACGCTTTATCGCAGTTCACTTCTTCAACATGTCTTTTATCTCATTTAAAGATGTCATATACATTCATACAGAACAAACTGAACAATCGTGCTGATTACTATACGTACGTGAAAGAGTGAAACAAACAGTCATAGATTCAAAGTTGTCAGCTGGAGGACTCAGACCAAGCGCTTATTTATTATTAAATGTAACTCATACTGTACTTCGAGGATAAACGTAAAAAGATTATCGCATATTCTCAGGAAAGATGCGAGGGTGTATGGAGGACAAAATCGGTCAGATAAACTGAAGAATAACTCATTTGATTAATTGATAAAAACAACATAAATGAATGAAGAGCAACTTTTGAGTGATAAAGGGGAAGAATATTGTTTTTTTTCCATTTAATTCCTTAATCTTCTGCATGCTATGATTACAAGGCATTTCCAAAACATGTAGATGGTGCATACTTTTTATTTAGGATTTACTTTACTTGCCATTTTACATGCCATTTTATTTTATGCAGCAGAACACTTGCATAAATATATCATTATGTGTGATACTAATATTATAAAACTGATAAGTAAACAAGGAATTTTTGTAGCATATTGCCATACTGATATCTTACCTACTTCTTGTTTTAGATGTGGCTGTTTTTGTCCTCCATAAACAACAAAGTGGGGTGTTATTCTTACATTCAAAATGTTCATTTTTTTTGCCCTTCATTTTATTTTATTCGTGACTATGGCCAGCTTACACATTCGGCAGGGATAACAAGGTTTGGTCTTTATTCCATCAAACATGTGTAATTCGACATCCACCGATCAGTCAACTGCTTCACGTGAACAAACTCCAATCTGATGATTTTTTTTTTTTTTTTAAACTTTATCTAATAATTGACTCACAAACACAGAACAATACTAGGCCCTTTTTCTGTATGTGGTAATGCGATTCAGTGCTTGCAGATTGTGAGGTTTGTTTTCTCAAGCACCCATCAGATACACGACATGTGCATTAACATGATGAAATTCAAAAACGTCAGTGCCCGTCAACTATTAGGAAATTACACAGGACACGAGATTGAAATGTGACAGGGACCTCTCGCTCTAGCAGCCACACAGCTACATTCTCTCCTCCTATCGCAGCCCGTCACTGTTGCATTGGCCCCTCTTACTCCCATTCTTCGTCACCAGTTTATGATATCTCTGACATGGCCCCACAGCCTGGTGATCCACAGGTTAACTCCCAGCTCGGTCAAGTACTGAAGCTCCGGCATCAACATCTTGCGGCACAACTTCCTATGTGCCTTGTCGACATTCTTCTTCAGGTTGTAGCCCATTATGGACTTCTCTCCGATGGGCTGCCAGGGCTGCATGGCTGTTTCATGGATGTGGCCAGCTTCCACAGCGTGACCCTCTTCGATGCAGATGGCCGCCATCTCCGCGTTCCTCCTCCTGAGTTCCGCCACGTCCTCAGCCATGCGTCGGCGTCCGTATGCGTCCACTTTTTTCCAGAAGGTCTGGTTGAAATGCTGGTAAAGCCTCCAATCAATAGCATTCCACTCGAGGGCTCTGGCCCTCAGGTTTGGGGTCAGTTTAGATACAGTGGATCCCTTGCGGGCGTTAAGCTTGAAGAAGAGCAGGTCGTCCATTTCCCAGCAGAGCACCTCCTTGAGCAGGATGAGCGATTCCTCAAAGTGTTCCACCAGCATGACCAGCTGAAAGCGGTCAGTAATGGACTTGATCCCCTCGTCTACCCGCGGATCACCCAGTTCCAGAGTGTTGTCCAGTCCAAAGTCAAAGAACAGCAGATTCTTGAGGTAGAAAGAGTTGAAGCCCTCCGGATCAAAGTAGTAATGGGGGTCACGCAGAAACTCGGCCAGCTTGTCATCTCCCGTTACCTTCCAGGTGAAAGGCACCAGCCGGCCAAAGTAATGGAAGGACGACTCAAAAAGCTCTGCAGGGTCTCGTAGAATAGTGATGTAAGAAGTGTCCAGGGGGAGCAACTTGGCCACTTCAGGTGCATTGAAGCGCATGTGATTACAGATGATATTGAAGCACATTCCAGGCCTGTAGTCTTTAACTTGAGAGCGCTGGAACATAGAGGGATAGAAGAAGTCATTTCTGCTGTCAGGGAAGGCAAATTTAAGTTGGTGCTTCTCTCCAAAGCGGAAAAGGATATTAAGTAAGGTGCTGCTGGCCGTCTTGTGGGTCTTCATGAACATGACATCCACTTTGGGAGCGCAGGTCCGGCCCGTGGGCAGATGCGAGCTGTTTGTGGTTGGCTTGGCGAGGAGCTGGGATGGACGGTGGGCACAGGAGTAAGGCACTGGAACTCTATACGCAGAATAAACCATCACATCATGAAGAGTTCAAAATAATACGATGTCATCAATAAAATAGGCTATTTTCTCTACAAATGAGATTTCTGACAATTAGAATTATTACTGCGTTTTTTTCCCCCTGCACTAAGTAATAAATACACTACATTATATGCTGCATTATTAGATCAGTGATGGAAGAAGTAGTGAGATTCAAAACAACACCACATTTAGTTAATTACAATCAGAGTCCTGCATTCTTAATTTTAGTAACATAGTCGTACAGGACCCTAATTTTACTGAATATTACTGAATGAAACCATCTTTGAGAATCCAACAGCCCGAAAACAAAATGGCAGCAACTGATATTAAATGAAATTTGAACAGTGGCCCTCAATGTTGCATTCTTAAAGTCACACATGAAAACGGTCAACAGTCAGTTATTTAATCATTTAATCATGTGTCCATACCTTCATACAAATTCTTCAGTCCAAAAGTTAACAAGTTAATAGAATTAAGCTGTGATTAAGCTGTTTTATTGAACAGCTTAATCACAGCTGTTCAATAAAAGTAAAAGTGTAAAGAATGGATGTACGCAAGAAAAACATCACGCTTAAGCAAGTGCTTTAGTAAAACTATTTGGTTTATTTACAACTACAACTGCGCCTCTGGTAAATTATAACCAGTCAACAGCATGCTCTTAAATATTTCAAAACAAATGCAGCATAAATCTGACATATGTTACACACGTATATCCATCTGAAGATAATAAGGAGTCTTACTCAGGCAGACTGATGTGGACCTGTGGGGCAGAGAGGCAGTAGAGCAGGATCATGCAGCTGGTCAGGAGGACACCCAGGACCAGGCTTCGGCACATGGACTTACACTGCCTCCCTTGCTTGGCAGTCATGGTCCAGCAGTCAAGCATCACCTTTAAACAAAAAGAAAAAGCACATCATCATCATCAATAATCATTTTTATCATCGTGATGAGAGTTTCTCACCTGCCACAGTTGTCAATTCCTGTGATCCATAGGAGTCCCGGCGTAAATGTACGATGTAAAACAGATTTAGAAAGCGAGTGCAGCACTTTAAATCATTTATTTGTGCAGTTATGTTTGCTCAGGGTGTAAAAGTTTTTCATCTCTGATTTAGACTCAGAAACACTGATAAATCAAACTGATGTAACTAATATACTGGCGGATTAAAAATAATAAAACAAGCTTGATTTACTACCCTCTGAAGTCATTAGAGGACAAAAATGTCCACCTCCGATAACTTTTCTAAAAACATTATAAATTGATATTTCTTTATGCAGCTCTTAAACAACTTAAGCCCAGCTCAAAACTACCACAATTCTGTCATTTTGAGGATTTTAACCCTTTAAATGGCAGTTTGATTACTTGATGTCACTGTTATTATTTATGAAAAAAAAGTTATTTTCTGTATAACAAATGTTTGGTGGCAGGGAGATTTAAAAAAAAAAAAATCAGTCTTCTATATGTCAAAGGTTAGCCAAAATACTGACTTTGATCAATTATTAGTTTTTATGTAGTAAAACATTTAAAATTTACTACACACACACACACTTTTTATTTACTTGAAAAAGCGCATGCATGGCAATGTATAACAATATAGTATAGTGTTATCACTGGAGAGACCATAATTGAGGTTGTTGAAGAGTAATTACCGTTTGACACAGTTTCACAGTTAACCTCATTCCGTTTGGTTGTCATGAACACCTTAAACACAGTGTTCAGCTGAAAGTGCAGGGTGAGCCCCAAAGTGCAACTTCAAATGACCGTCTGTGCGTTTCTCACCTGTCCCTCAAAATAAATAATGCATTGCTATGGAAAATGATACGGTGTCCCCGCCCCCCTGCAGACTGTGGTAAGACGAGCCACCTGCTGACTCAGCAACACAAGTAACCCAATGTGACCCCAATACCGAGCTGTTTGAGTGGATATGTTTAGGGGGAAAAAAACCAAAAAACAAAAATATGCCTTCAACACGAGAGGAACCTTGTTACTGGGATGAATATTATGCTCATGTAATAGTTGTTTTCCAGTGATGATATCGCCTTATGTGACATCACCGAGCTGTGAGTGCATGAACGGAATGCTGCAGCGGCAGCATTAGTTGCATGGTTTGAAATCCAGGTTTTTAAACAGTGTTTATGAACCGTGTCTGTAACCGCCCGTCGCTGGGAGCTGCTCAGATGTGACTCCCTTTCCCTCCAGTGGCATGACGGGTAGTGTCGTGTTCAGTTAATGCTCAGTTCTGCTGTCGGTTAGATACCTCACTGATCCTCGGGCGGGGATCTAAATTGTGGCAGACACTTGGACATGAATCACAGGATTCAACTGAGTGGCGCTTCCTGCGCACAGCGTGCGAAAGCCGGCATGATTTGCTGAAGAAATGCAATAAAAAGTAGGTTTACTTCTTTTTACGTTCAAAAGGATAGAAAACTTTACTTTGACAATTTGATAGAGGCTATCTCAGCAAGTTTAGCGTTAGCTGCAAAAAAAAAGAAGAAAAAAAAAGCTGAATTAGATCACATCAGCTCATTTTGTAGAAGTGTTTGGATGCAAGTGTCGTTCAAAAGTGGAACATTTAGATATTTGCAGTTTCTTCGAGCATCAGCTCCAAGCATTTTCCAAAAAAATTTTGTTTGGCAAAGTTCGCGTTTGTCAATCACTCAGCAGATTTTGGCGGACGCGTGCTCAACGGTCTTTTCAACATGTGCTGACTGAGACCTATTCTGATTGGATGGCCGCTATGTTTTCCATTAATTAGTTTTAGATTTAGTCGAGCTCAGATTTCTGCCCCCTGGTCCTAACTGTATAGTGAGTCCAGTCTTTTCTTTCAACCGTTGTTCAAACATTGCTGTCCAAACAGAAAGTTTGTTTCCAGCCTTTGTGTGGACTCATCGAAGAGCTTTTATGCCGGCATGCTGGAGAGAGTTTTCGCTCTGTGCTCAGAAGGGTCGGAGGCTGGGAGAAGAGCGGGACTAGATGTTCCGAGGCCAGTTAGAAGGAACATTTAGGGACAATATGAATCCGTCAACCTCCAAACCTGAGGACTAATGAAGCCTTGTAAACGACACTTCAATATCCAGTGCATGTGTGTTCGTATTGTCCATTAAGCGTCACATTCATTCTGAAATTATTTTTGGGCAGTTTAAACAGTAAACATTGTTGGAGTTGATTGATATTTCCGGTTATATACGACCATGCAGGTGTATTAGAATAATTTTTTTTTTTTTAAAGTACAAAATGAGCTCATTTAGCATGGAAAAACTGAAGCACTTCACCATTTTTAATTAAAGACTGATGGTCCTTACCTTCATACTTTAGCCCAAAGAGAAAATGCTTCAAGCGCCTCTTGTCCAGATGCATACTCTTGTACCTTCCCATCCAGACCACAGGTGACTAACACAACTTCCGAGTTGACCACGCACACATTCTGGTACGGACCCAGCAGAGTCCCGCGCTTGCCTTATCACATGTCGCGCGCTGCAGAGCTCATTCATGCAGTGGCCGTTCCTCTTCTCTCATTTCTCCCTCTCTCTGCCTCTGCACGCACACCTGATGACTCCAGGCACCTCCCACTTCACTTTCAATTCCAAAATCTGATACTGCCGCATAAAGTGCAGCAGGGAGGCCCATCCAGCCACCTGTGATGTCAGAGCCTTCTTGTCAGGAGACGGACAGTCGTCAGCGAGTGTAAAAAGGGAGGGAGAGAACGGGAAGGGAGGGAGGGGAGGCAGCATAGTCAGTGTTCTGTCTACATACAGAGAGCCATTGAGCGCGCACACTGGGGTCCGAGCCGCGAGCTGATAGGAGGGGTAGAAAACGGCATGAAAAAGAAAAGCAGAAAGCCAAAACACAAAGGCTGTGATTGTACCGCTTGATCAAGGCTGCTCTGTCTGCACCGTTTGAAACGCTTCCTTAGAAAGCCGCTATACGTCTTGTGGGGGGAATGTATGGCCGTCAGATTAACAGGTCATTAAGACGCGTTGCAAAAAACACCCAGAGATTTTGCCTCGTGTGCTTGCATGGCAAAGGATTTCTCTTTTATCCCTTCAAGCAAGCCGACACGCATCAAGAACTGCGCAGCCATCATGCATGCGTCTGGACGGTTGTTGGCATGTGTGACTTCAGTTCTCAACAATTTTATGCGGGAAGGCAGAGTTTTCCGCAACGGATGGAAGGAAGCACTCAATCGCAGCCGATGAGTCAATTCGTTTGCGTGCGGCAGGACGCGGCAATATGTGCCAATAATGCCTCGCCCTGTACCGCACGCGTGGCCCCGCTATGGCCCAAAGCAGCGGGCCCCATGCTGCTCATCCCACACTCGCCATTCTGACAGGCACAACACTGCTGCTTTTGTTGAGCGCGCACACGCCTTTGCCAGCAGGCACCCGGAGTGCCAGGCCGAGACCTTGACTGGCCGGGCACGCGTGGAATGTGGATCAGGGCGACAGGGGACGGGTACTGGGGGAGGAAGGGGGGAGAGGGGAGCGTGACGAGCTGAATGAGGGGATTGGTTATTGGCCCGCCGAGATCACAGCGGCATCTCTGAGGGCATATGGACGTCTGCTCCTTCGTCATCGACACCCTCACGCCACGTGTGGACCGACGGGTCAAGACCACCCGCCGGCGGCGGCGGCTGCTGCTGCTGCGCGGTCAGCTCAGCCTCTGCCCACTGCAGATGTGGACTCTCTGGTCTAGCTGGCTGTAACGTCAACCTTTGTGTGTTGCTTCTGATCACCAAATACAAAGTAACCAGCAAACCCATGGCGACGGGAAGCATCAACATCCTTCTCAAACATACCGCCCGGTGGCGCAGTTGCGGCAAAGCATGGAGCGGCTGAACAGCAGTAAGAATCTTCTATTTCATTTAATTACTGTTGCAAGATCACGAGAGCCTTTACACGAAGAGACCTTTCTCTAATACAGATTTTAAAACAAAGTGGAAGAAATATCTGGTGTTGTACAACGGGAGAACAGGTCTAACACACACAAAATGAAGGCAAACAGTTTCTTACACTTGCATCATTTGCGCAATCGGTGTATCGCATACTAGACAAGCTGATTACGCCGACGTTGGTGCATCACATTTCTTTGCGTGCAACCGCCATCACAAATCTGTGAAAAAACCACTCACAGGTTTCATGGTAACCTGTGAGCTGCATCCCCTCTTGGAAGTTAAATACATGGTCAGTCCAAAGAACAAATAGGACGATTCACTTTCTGGCCTTTTTCTTCTTCTCTGCCTTTTCAGCGTCGTCATGAGCCTTCCTCTTTGCAGCCAGCTTGTTAGCCTGTGAGAGAGGAAGGAAAAACATTACTTTGTGAACAGCTCGGCGCCAGTTCCAGAGGTGTTTCAGAGGTCACTGAGTCATCACTGGGCCTCCACATTCTTTAGGCTGCCGCGGCACAAAACAGTTAACCATTCTTAGCCCAAGATAAGGTTACGGAAAACAAACAAATCGATGTGAAAACTGTAAGAGCGTTATCTGTACAAAGAGTCTTATCTGCACGTGGATCTGTATTCAATTAATAACTGAACAGAACAAACCTCTCGGACTTTTCTCTTTTTTCCGAACATGATCTTGTCGTAGAGGTACTTTTCCTTTTTCTTCATCATCATGATGGCCAGACGCTTCTCCTCTGCTTTCTCCTCTTGCTCCAGCCGCGCCGGGTTCTCCGCCTTCAGTTTCCCCGGCGTCACTTTGACATTAAGGGACTGAAAAGGCAGGCCAAGCGAGTCGGGCTTAAGTTTTACCGGTTATGAAAACAGGAGGACAGAGATGGTGAGGACGGACGGAGCAGAAGTCACTTACTTTGCCCTGGGACCTTTGCTCCTCCATCTGCTTTAGATTCTTCTCGTCAGCCTCGTCCTCCTCATCTTCCTCTTCGTCATTGTCATCTTCCTCCTCCTCGTCTTCACCTTCCTCATCCTCCTCCTCCTCTTCCTCATCTTCCTCCTCCGCTTGATCATGGGCTGTGATGTAAGAAAAACACAGAAATGATGTGTTCGTGGTCTCTGAATATAAAACAGCCTAAAAAGATAAAAATAAATAACATCAACCAAGTGAGCAACAGTTGCTTAGTACGACAAAAAGCGGTAACAAATTCACACCCTGTGAAGCAACTACATCATCACTGGTGCAACCAATTGATTTTGGAAGCAACATAACTGAATATCAATCATGTCGTTTACAGCTCTTTTAACCGAGATGGCGGTCGTGTCACTTCACTGCATGTACACACACTCATTATACGCTTATGTGACAACGTGGGCCATCATCACAACCAAAATGAAAGTTGGGAAGAATGTCATTCACATAACTGTGATTAATGATTTGTCTTCTGTTCAGTTTATGCCACTAACACACTATAAGCTCAATCATAGCTTAATAATGCAAATACACTCTATGAAAAAGAGGAGCCTGTATTTGATGTATTAAATGGCTGCATTACTTTGGCTATATACTGGGTCATATTATCTCTTATGGCACGCCATCCAAAACTTTCACTGTCACGTGGACTCGTCCAAAAGCACAAGAAAGGCTTATTTACAGGGATGGAGCTGAGGCTGGGCCGGTCTTTCCAAACTCAGCAAATTCACAAATATTGTGATTCATAGATGGGTTTTTTTCATGAACTTTTAACTTCAAATTCCAAAAATCACCACCTCTGAGTCAATGCACTCTTTTTTTTGGCTCAAAATCAAAATGGTGGCATTCAGATATGCAGCTAAATTATCCATAATCAAAATGCAAATCAACACACAAACGATGACACAACTTCCTCACATTTCTGTTTTATCCAGCTGTTTTCTCAAAGTTTGTAATGACTAACAACTACATAAAAGTGCTGTTATCGCAAATAATCTCAATGATATGATAATCAGGCCTAATCAGGAGGAATGCAACATAGTCTGAGGTAACTTAAAAGTTTTGGTAGGTCAGAGAAAATTACTGCAAAGTAACATTAAACTTAATGCAACTGGTTGCACTAAGTGGTTCTGTCAAAATATTCCCACAATAACGTTTTGCGTTGCGAAAGAAATATTAACCATCATACCAGGCTTCTCTCCCCGTTGTAACGCCATGATCTTCAGCTTCTCTGGGGGCACATAGTCTCCGTCCTTCTCCTCCACGAAGGGAGACAGATGGGGGGGCAGAGTGACGCCGAGGAAGTAATCCTCCACAGGCAAGAGGATTTTGGCGTTGACACAATCATATACCCACTGAGGCTGGATGTAGTACCTGTTACAAATGGTATGAAAGTGAAAGCTATTCAATAAGCAATTTATTTATAGTTTCTGATGCATAGAAAAATGCAGAATCAGAGATGGAAACAGGACACGAGTAACATGAATTCAACATCTTCCTTTACCTGTTGATATACTGTTTCTCAATGTTGGGTCTGTCAACAATCTGATGCGTGATGGTCTCGTCCGTCACGTCGTACGTACTCCCGATGCAAACGGATTTGTCCCAGGACACCTCGCCACCAAAACACCTGGAATTGTGCAGCATTACGCAAAGGATGACAAGAGGGGAGTGCATCAGTTTCGGGTTTGATGGGGCACCTATAGTATCGCTGCAGCTGCTCTCACTCACCTGATGATGAAAGCCAGCGACTCTCTGGGCACTTCCCTGTTGATGAAGAACTTGAGCCCCTCGAAAAGCTTTTTCTGGGCTTCTTGCTGCCGCTGTTCCTTTTCTCTAGCTTCCATCTTTTCCATGTCCTCCTGAAGAAAGTATTAGAGAATTTTTTTTTTAAATCACCGGTGCTTTATGATCCGGTGAGGGACAAAGCATTCTAAAAAGGGTTAAGTTTAGGGACAACAATGACCATAGTAGGGTTTTTTTCCCCCATAATTTCCATCTTCCAGTAACTTAGGATACAAGATGCTCCTTTCTATAGTAGTGCTGGCAGTAGTGTTTATATAAATAAAAAAAATCAGATAAATTAAGTCAGGTCCACAATTAATTTGTATGACCTAAACTCACTCACAATGCATAAAAGCTTTGAAGGCCCACACATGGGAACAGTTTTCAACTCTGCTCAAGGTGTCTGAACATAAATGCATCATAAACATGTGAAAGCCATACTGTTGTCAAAGATGCAAATACTGGAAATAGAAACATTAAACTGTCATAATTTCCTCTTTGATACTCTTTTGAATAACCATAAAATTGTGACAAGTCTTTCAATCAAGAAATGCGACACGGAAAATTGACTAAAACTTAAGTTATGCTTATTTCAATCAAACTGTCACTGAACTACTGCAGGAGAACCAGAAACTACACTCAGAAACTAAAAGACTCTTCAAAAAGCCAGTGTTTTTGCTGAAGACATTCTTCAGGTTTACGCTCCTCTATTCAGTAAAGTTCAGCACTGAAAGTGGATTAATTGCTGTCAACTGCAGACATAAATTAGAAGCCAGTTGTTTAAAAAGAATTCTTCCTGTGAAACCTCAGTGCTGGAATTATAGTTGAGAATAATAAAGCTATGAATCTCAGACCAGTTGGGCAAAACAAGATTCTCAGGGTGATAAAACTCCTCAACGCTGGCAACCAAGCAGCAGTAATCCCCACTCTCACACCTCTAAAAGCTTTGACTCATCTGACATGCGACTTCTCACCTCTCCCTTCAGAGACCAATTAATTTATATACCCTTTCTTTTTCTATATGTTTTCAGAACATTTCTCACAAACATGACAATGATACAATATGCCCAATCCTCTATGGCTTAACAGTTCAGAACAAATGACTCGTGTTTTGTGAAATGGTTTTCTCACCCCTTCAGCAGGAAACTGGTCCAGTTCAGCCTCTTCCTCCTCGGCAGTGGAAACCGCCCGGGCCAGACTGGCACTCAAGGCCGACAGTTTCTACAATCGCATTACAAAAAAAAAAAAAAAACACCCACACGTTGTCATTTTCATTCATTTTACACTTAAATGTGTGGATTCTTAATAGCGCCTCAATGAGAATGAAAACATATCAGCACTGCATTAAAAATCTCCATCTCATTAATCTCAATCGAGACACTCTATTAACATAACAAATCTACAAACAAGTGCATAGTCATGATGGATTACTCTGCCACATAACCAAAGTAATTCTCCTGTGTTACTGGCATTCTCTGTATGGGCTAAAATGATTGCCAGACTTTGCAGATTTGTCAAGTGCTGTTGCATAGAATTTCAAACAGCTGTATGGTGGCAGCTGAAATGGATCTTTTTCATGGGACCTGAAATCCCTGCAGTTTCTTAAGACGACCGTTTTGCAGTTAACGCCAAGCACGGCGTATAAATGTGACAATAATCCAAAGGACTGACAAGTAATGTACATTATGACAGTTAATAAGTACAATCACAACGGTCCACCGAGAGTCTCACCTCTATGTAGCTTTCAGAATTCATGGCATAGTCATCTTCATTCTCCTCCTTCAGTTCCAACTCTGCTTTACTGTCCAGCTGTAAACAACAACAGAGAAGAGCCACCAGAGGAGCAAAGCCATGAATTTTTGTTAGGCAGTAATAAGACAATAAGGTATCATGCAATATCTAAAAGAAACAGTAACGTCAGTGGAGTCTTAAAAAAAAAAAAACTTGCTGCACAATGCTGCACAGGGACCTTCTATATTTCTCTTTACTGGTGCTTCAGGAGACGACATTTGACTCGGTTTATGGTTGTGCTGTTGTCATGCAACAGCTTCTCCTCAGATGGGAGAAATAAAAAAAAGATGTCAAGTCACAAGCCAGTAATTCAGGGAGACAATCACCCCCTCTGGTGGAAATTTAATGGAGCCAGGCACTTTCCACTGACGTCAAGAGAGGCCTGAAAGTGTTTTAGTGCCACAAGCTCACCATCAGAGTGGGTTTTCAGCACCAGAAACAAAGTTCTGAGTCTGTTAAGTGCACTGTTCAAGTTGGAAAAGGTAAACATGCAGGTTTTTCTGGCAAAAAAAATGAAACATGATGAAAAAGAGTATGCTGCTATATTTATCCTTTGTGTCTTGTTTGTTTTTATTTCATTTATAATGAGGTGTAGCCTGTGCTGAAAAAAGTTCAGACTTGGGGGACAATAGGTCTGAAAACTATTAGGTTATTAAAATAAAACAAATTATTCATTACATTCTAATTATTCATAGGTATGTGTTTTTAATTTATTTGATTTATGGAGATGGGTCCTAAAAACTAAACCAATCAACAGTGCCCTTTGCAGTATCAGAATACAGCCTATGCACACTTTCACTACTGCCTTTGTTATTTTCTTGAAAAAAAACTAAGTGCTTTATGCTACAGGACAGACACACAGATCCAAGATACCTTAGGTGGGTAAACCAGATTGATGGAATGGTAAAGCCGGAAGCTGACAAACCCCAGGAGAGTCGTGTAGAACTCTGTGAAAGTTGCCATCACTCTGTAGTCGACATCTGTAGGGTGCTGAAAGAGCGAAGAAAAAAAAAAAAGATAAACCGCTTACTTGGGGATACTTGAAGTGTCTGTGGTAAAAAAAACGAGCGCAAACATTTGTAGTCATTTGTAATAAATGGAACATTTAGCGCTCAACGGTAGTCAGCGAAAAAGTTGTAACCACTAATCCAACCAGCCTCTATCAGCAAACACAGACTTGATCATTTATACAACAACAAAGCTGTTCATGACTTTATGGAAGGTAGAAATGTGGACAGAGCTGTGTCATCCCTCACTGGCATCCCGCAATCGTGCTCTGACTGCTTGCTATTAGCATAAGGCCACACGGACTGCACTTTATCAGTCTGCACTTACATCGTGGGAGAACTGATATGGAACCAGCCATGTGATGAGCTGTCCCATCACCTCAGCTTGATAATATATTCCCTTGATGGAGATGAAAACCTGTCGGGAATAGAAGAACGATTGGCGCATTACGAACCACAAGTCCCGGAACTCAATCATATCGATGTGCAGTGCAGAACGGCACCTTTTTGAGAGCACGAGATGTGATCACGTAGTTCATCCACTCCACCGTGAGGCGTCTGCACAGCTGGATTGTTTGCACGTGGCATTTTCCCGTTCGGGCGAAGGTGGAGAACAGGAAGCACATGCAGAGAGCGTCGTCGATATCACGAAGAGCATCAATGAAGGAGGGGTACCTACCACGTACAGCAGACAAATAATTTACCAACAGTACTTCCATTACATCTTACCTCACATGCTACAAACAAAATGTGTGATGGTGCAGTTTAAGGCTGGGTGATATGGCTTATAAATAATCTTAAGGCAACATCACAATGCATGACATATCTGGACAGTTTGAAATCTCCACTTAAGCACATAAGTGACAATTTAACAGACTGATGCATAAAACCACATCAGGATGCTGACTCCAGTAGTTCCACTTGTCGATATTAAAACACTGTTTATATCCATTAGAGATTTTTCCAAGGACAATCTTATACCACCTTCATCCTCCTTTACTGCCTGTCAGTATAAACATAAACTCACTTTTGCCTCACTTATCTTGCTCTCATCAGGCTCTCCATTTGTTCCCTGTTTCCTATAACACATTTCTTATTTTGTGGCGGCCTCCCACAATACCAATACTGACCAATGCACACCGATTTTTTTTTTTTAATGTTCAAATACTTGCCTTATTGCAGAACTGTCAGTATCGCAGTGATTCACTTAGCCAACTCACAAACACAAAGGCAACAGGCTTGTCTATGAATGAATCTGAATCACGAGCACACAGGACAATATCTGAGTGTACAGTCTATTTTATATATATATATATATATATATATATATATATATATAT
>CAAKHG010052103.1:65468-93624 GCA_901007715.1 Dactylopterus volitans
AACACAGCAAACTCAATGTAGAACAGCTGATCAGATCACTTGGAAACAAAAAGGGGTAACTAACAAACGACGTAGCAACAACTAAAAAATTAAAGCTGCCCAAATGTCAGAGTAAATTTATTATCAAACTGCAAAATGCATGATTCAATCACATCTTAACCCCACCCCTTCTTCCCACTTGGGTTGGTGATGCTTGAGGGATGCAGACTGGAGCTGGAGACGGAGGAGGAGGAGAAACACACGTACTGACAGAAATAGAAAGCTGTATACAGTGAGGAAGAAACATTAAGAAATTAGACATATTAGAAATATCAGATTATGTGTGGAGCATTTCATAACTTCATCATGGGACTGCGTGAGTTTCTAAAGGAATATTTTCTTGGTTTTTGGGACTATGAGACTCCAAAGGTGATGGTGGTTAAAAACAGGACACTTGGAGTCATATACAGGGGAGTTCAGTTCCTTGTCATCACCTATTTCATCTGGTAAGATTCATTTTTACAAAAATGAGATATGAAATTCAGATGGTGTAATAACATGACACTGGAGTTTGGTTGATTTCGCTCCATATTTTGCTATCAGATGTAAAATGTCTTTGCTCGATTAATGATAGCAGGTAGCAATTATGATACATTGTACATGTCAACAAAAATCTGTGATGTGCCAAAAAAAAATGCATTTTAAGATTAAGAAAATGCTTTGTTTTTTGTAATTGTGACACTCATAAAATAGAAATTCTTCCAAGAGGAGAGTAAGCATTCCCATTAGCACTTCAGCGCTTCAGGGAACAAAATGGAAATTATAATTGTTAGAAACCATCTCATGAGTATGAGTAGTGGCCATTAGCAGACAAGTCATTTGTCATCATCTCCATGTCATCCGAGAACAGTAGTTTTCACTCACAGTAGTTTTGTGAAGATCTTCTTCCTATTGTTTTAGATCTCAAGTTATCTCCTACATTAGAGGTGCTGAGCTTTATGACTTAAACGCGTCATCATCTTTTCCTGGCTTGAGCAAATATGGCTGAACAGACGCGGGGCAACTCGATATCTTCAATAAAATCAGACTGCATGACAGAAAATGTGATAATGCTTCTGTCTGTTGTTCTATCATCCCGAAGGTATGTATTCATCAGTCAGAAAGCATACCAAGAAAGTGAAACCCGCCCAGAGAGCTCCATTTACACGGTCATGAAAGGCACAGCAGTTCACGGAGATCAGATCCTGGACACCGTAGAGTATGCTCAACCTCCAGAGGTGAGTCAGAAGCAAATGCTGCAGCTTGGAACTCATCACAATACGTAGTCATGTCCTAACACTACAGTAAACCCCTCTGACTAATAGTCTTCTTTTGGTATTTCATCCCCATAGGGTGGTGATGTTATTAGTACAATTCTGAGACGAGAAGTCACATATGACCAGCGGCAAGGAACCTGTGCTGAGGTTAGAGGTCAAAAACCACAGCTAAACGACAGATTACAGCAAAAGAGGAAGAAAAAAAGGAATGTGACATAAGCATGTAAAAGACACCGAGCAACTTTCTTGTTTAATTTCAGTATTTCCGTGTTGCCAAAGCCAACTGCACGAGAGACTCTGACTGCGTCCAGGGAGAGGTTGACTTTAACGGCCATGGTATTCTTTTCACCTCTCACAAAATCTGTCTCTATGCTCCGTTGGTCCGCATTGACCACAGATTTTCTCTGGTTTTAACACCCTTTCACAGGCAGGAGGACTGGCAAATGTGTTCAGTACTACAACCACACCTTCAAAACATGTGAGATCCAATCCTGGTGTCCTATTGAGGAGTACGCTGTACAGCGGTAAGGCTGGTGGCAGGTCCTCTCATCCAAGCTGGCGGGTTAACATCAGGTTAAATCCATGTGGGTTTACCTGGACTGACCAGTCATTATCCACAAGTTTCATTAGCCAGCAGTGGTACTGGTATGCGAGCTAGCCTGAACAAAATAGATCCATGGAAGAACGTTAAGATAATTGGCTCTCCCAACAACACCACCACCGCCACCATGTTTGGTGATCACACTTGAGTTAGTTTAGTTTTCAGTAGATTCAAAGCCCATAATGCACCACATCAATGCACAATGACAAGCTGTTCCAGTGATGGTTGTTGTTGATGATGATGATGATTGATTCTGTCAACAGTGAACCACCTTTAGTAGAAGCCATCAATTTCACAGTATTCATCAGGAACTCCATCCGCTTCCCCAAATTTGAAATGCAGAGGTAAAGCACACAGGCACACGCGCGCACGCACGCGCACACACACATGCACGCGCGCGTGCGCGCACACACACACACACACACACACACGCTGGAGTCAGACGCATTTTTTTGCTCAGAACAACTCCCGTTCTTATCTTTGGCAGGGGAAATATTAAGGATACTTCAAACAAACGCAACATGCATAAATATCTGAGAAAGTGTCATTATGATGAGGAGAAGGAACCCTACTGTCCAAACTTTCGCCTGGGTTACATCGCACATCAAGCCAGGGAGAACTTCATGGAGCTCTGCAGGACGGTTAGTGTGTGCCATGAGACATGGCATTCATGGGTTTTAAGATATTTGTGCACAAAAGTGGATATATACATATACACATACATACTGTGTGTATGTATGTCCACATAAGGAAACATTATTTTTCAACTCCTGATTTTTTTTACAACCAGTGTTATAATTATCAGAATATTCAATGTTGTGTGACAAGCAGCATAAATACAATACTTACATTTGATTATAATAATTAGAATATTCCGAACATGATATATATTCGATAATGTAATTATAATAATTATTATGATTATTGTTTTTTCAGGGAGGCGTGATTGGGGTTTTCATTAACTGGAATTGTAACCTGGACCTGGATCCCTCACACTGTAAACCCACATATTCCTTCAGGCGACTTGATCTCCGAAAGGATCAGGCCTACTCTGGTTACTATTACAGGTGAGTTTCAACGCTGACTTTTACTATCAAACTTTAAACTGTGGCCTGCCTTCACTTTGGCTTGTGGGTTCTGCCCCCCCCCCCCCCGGTCTCCATTTAATTGTCAAGGTTTGCCAAATACTACAACAAGGACGGGATAGAGTCTCGGACACTTATCAAGGCCTATGGCATGCGTCTGGATGTCATTGTTCATGGACACGTAAGAAGACACTCCATTATTACAAGGCTGTGACTCGCTGTGTCACTGCTAGAATAATATTTGGATGTAATTTCTTTGCAGGCAGGGAAATTCAGTCCCATCCCAACCATCATCAGCACAGTGACGGCTATGACTTCAGTTGGGATTGTGAGTTATTAGTACGTTTCCTTCTTGGTTTTTTGACACAGAGGTGACAGCTCCTCCCACCACAAATGGCTCTTCTTTTAATTTCTCCCCATTAGTGTACAATTATCTGCGACTGGATCATGCTGACATTTATTGACAAGAATGAAGTCTACAGTGAGAGAAAGTTTGATGAAGTGAGTAAAGAGCATTCAACCGCAAACCACATGATCTGATCAGGAGCATAAAAGCTTTTGTTTTACAGGTATCATCAAGTACAAATTTAGATTTCTTAGATGTAGTAATAAAAAAATGTATCATTAATTATTTTTTATTGATGATAAATGAAATGCTGGCATGTGGTATGCAAATGACTGCAGACTGACCTTGTAAATAATGCAAATTTGAAGAAAAGCGACTGAAAATGTAGTAGAATGTTGTGATATCAATTTGATGCATCATGTTTCAGTTTCTTTGAATCCCTCATTGCTTAAAAACAATATCCTGACAAGAAATTTCCCATTAGCTCCTTAATTACAATCTAGCAACTATTTATGGCATTCTCAATGTTGCGTATTTTTCATGTGTGATATCTGGACACGTCACACTGAGACAAGGACCACTGAAAACGAAGGATGGATGGAAGGATTTTCACTCAACCTCCTCCGTTTCATTGTTCTGCCTCCTTGTCATACTGTCATGTCTGAATATCACAACTTGTTAATGTTATGGTTAATGCCCCAGCTTTTTGCCACAATGACATGTGTGCTATGTGAAAAGGCCGCAACCTTTTGTTAGTCGCTGTACTTGCCTATTTGAAGTCTGAGGTCCTGAAAACGGGGACATGACCACATGAGCGTCACCAGTTTGCCCTCACTCTGATGTCTCTCTCGGATGATTGTGGAGAGATTCTAATCAATTTGTCTTGTACAACGCTCATCATGAAGGATATTTGTCCACCACAGGTTGTCAAGGAGCCCACGGTAACCATTCCCACAGAGTTCCTCTACATCAACAGCTACGGCTCAAATCATTCGGACCTGTCCGACGGCGTACCCCTTTGACATCATGACTGGCACCTCATTCCCAGCTGGAAATTTTGTGGACTCTCTGTCATCATTGGACTCTGAATAGTTTCTGAGGTGTCTGCGTCAGTGGACACCTGCTATCGCTGCTATCGGAGGGTATAAACTGAGAGGGAACGACAGTGATGCGGGGAATGTTCGCTGAGAGAGAGTGTTGCCTGAGCCACAGCAAACTTTCAGAGGGTAATGAATCATCATGCTGGAAAAATGGACTTGGATAATGTGTTTATATTATCACTGAAGCACACACTAATGAGAAACCGCTTTATAAACAATGAAAACTACGCCCACTTCTGCTGCTATAGCGCAGACATTCAACACAATAAAAGCTCTCCATTATCTTGTGTCGTTAGCGTTGATGTTTGCAGAACATTACAGTTCTTACACCTGCCTCATTAAAGACATTACGTTCCACACAGTATTTGGAGAATCTAAAAATTAATTTGCTTTGCCTTTCAACCTGATGCACGGAGCATAATGAGAGGATAGAGGAGGCAACAGCCAGGAGATGCCAGAGAGGAGCAATGAGCCGTAATCAAATAACGCTGACATTTCCCATAAAATGCTTTCTCTAACAAGATTGCAGGGAAGTGTGAATCCATCTAGGTGCCTGAGAGCAATACGAATGTCAGTGGTGCAAAAAGACCGAGGGCTCAAGTCTAATGGATCAACATCAACCATGATGGATGGAAAACGGAGTCATGTCAGTTTGGAAACGGTTTCCGCATGAGAATAGATGAAATCAGTCATCATTAGGAATGAATAGAATAATTAAAGGATTAATGTTAGAATGATTTACAATTCAAAAGAGTCAGACTCTGCGCTCTCATTTGAAAAACTGCATGTATATGAAAGCGACAACGGAGCAACCGAAGAAGCCAATCTAATTGTGTCTAAGTTCAGAGTCTGAAATGTGATCACTTGTCTGGAAGACACCCACCGGCAGGCAGTGAGTCATCTGCGAGACAATGAAGTTAAAGTGATAGAGGCTCATGGGTTAAGATCATTTGTGATCCAGGCTTACTCCCCCTCCCCCAACATTTGGCAAGAGTGCACAAAATTAATTCACAACCAGCCAGAAGTGTCTGATCCTAGATTATCAGTGGAGAATCTAAAGATAAAGCCATCATAAAAGATCCAGCAATATCTTCGTAACAATTAAAGCCAATTCAGTTTGCAGTAACGTCTGTGTTGCACCTTTCATAACATCCTCACAGATCAAAATGGATGTTAAACTGGTGGAGTTCAGGCCAGAAAACATGCTAGTCACATTTGTGGCTAAGAAGGGAGGAAGCTCAGTCAATCTGTGGACTGATGAGGATCCCCAGAGGAGTTGCAGTCATTATTAGAGTGCTGAGTAGATTTCACAGCAGAGGGAATCTGAGCAGCAACAACATGCGGGACCATCATCAAAAAAAAAAGAAAAAAAAGGAGAAAAGAAACATTCTAAAAAAAGGTTTATTAACAGTAGATATCTGAAATTCAAACACATACATACGCAAAATCAAAACATATCTACAGCCCCCACACACACACACACGCACACACACACTGAAACCAGTCTGCACATTACACACAGTTACACACAGTTACACACACATCATGGAAGCAAGTCACCAACACTGAGGAACAAGTGCATCTGCGTGCCGATGCAGCCGACGGGAGCGATGGAGCTCGGCTACAAATGTTTCATTCACTGAGTGTTATTGCTGATATGTGGACTCATGACAAGCAACCAATCGATGGTCTCCTCCAGGAAGCTCATCTTGTAGTGGGACGCTATGTTTCGGAACACTGTGATCTGCTCTGAGAAGCTCTTTAAAAAGGAAGAGGGGCGGAAAAATAGCAGTAAGAACATCAGAGTGGAACCATCGTAGACTTCCATCACCGCATAATATGATGCAACACATTCAGAGTACAAACCTTGGCTGGGAAAGTAAGGTCAAAGTCTCCAGCACATTTGCAGTAGAGTGGCATGTTTTCTTCCTTCACCCCTTTACATTTGGTGCACACCTTAACAAAAAGAATAGAACACATTAATAGTTTTTTTTCCTCCTTTGTGTGCAAAACTCTTCTTTTTGTGAGGCGGTTGTATTTTCTAAACGACATGTTTAACTTCACTGACCAGGTCCTGCAACGTGTAGCTCATCAGTTTCTTCTGAAGGGCCTCCACCAAAGCCATCTCAATGGACTCGGTCTCGTACTGGGCCTGGCAGTTGGAGCAGAACCACTGAGGCAGGACAGATCCATCCTGAGGAGAGGAAGTCACACGGTTTATGGAATGCTCTATGAACAGTGGCATTGAAAGTGTAATAACCAGTAGTTTCTGGCTCTTACTTGGGCCACAGACGGGTCCTTGCAAAGGTCCAGGTCACGGCAGAAATTGCAGTTGTGGCAGATGACCTCTGGCAGGATGTAAGAGTTGCAAGGATCACGGAACTGGGCTTCCTCGGAGAACTCTCCGACATCCACGAGGCGGAGGAGGTCTCTCTTCAGCTTGTTCACCTGGTTCACAATGTTACCATCTAGTGAAAGCACCTGAAGAGACATAGGAAGCAATGAAAATTAAAACAATGCGTTCATGCTTACAACCCAAATTACACTGGAAGAAAAATGCATTCTGTATGTGAGAAGAGCTCTGATAACTTTCATTTATGTTGTCCAGGATCCGGCCTATACAGTTAAGAAAAATGTACCTGGCAGACATATTTGATAAACTCCAGTGCCGGGTTGTTAAGTGGCAAGTGTGATCCAGGCAGGACGGGGAACATCTCAGAGGGCTGGGTCACATTCCGCGTACCAGTCACCTTCTTCTGGATTTTTTGCGTGATGGTGAAGAAGTTCTGCGTCAGCTCACTGGAAACATACTCCTGAGAGAAGGAGATCATTCCTGTTTGGAGGTGTGTGTGTGTGGGGGGGAGAAGATGGGGAGGGATTTAGAGGACCATCACATCTGAGAAGAAATCGATCTACATAAAACTAAAAGCTACCCATCAACAGGTTTTAAGTGTAACTGACACAAGCTGGTGGCGGCTCTAATGAGTGTAATGTGAAGTTCCTGAGTAACACAATGGAAGTCTTTTATAAGTGAAGCAGCCTTCCAGGTAGTATCTTACCAGGAAGAGCACTCAGATCCCCCACTGCCTGCTGGGAGGCCTGGCTCCCTCCACGTCTCTTGACCGGGGTCGCTCCAGGATTGTTGCGTCTGAGCTCCTCTTTCATGCTCTGATACACCGCTGCAATATAGGCTGTAGAAAAGGAAAAAAAAAAAATCAGTGCAGTATGGTGAAATTTTGTGTGGTGACTTTGCATCAAAACACTGATGCCAAGTATTGATCTTTCATTACATAAATTGAAAACGTGCATGAAATATTTATGGCAGGTTTTCAGGACCATCTGTCTGCTTTTCAATTCCATTTTGTTCTCATGTAAAATGAAATGAGATGATCCTAATCTTAGAACGTGTTACTCCTTTGTAGCATAATTTAAAATTTGAAAAAAAAAAGGTTGTGAATCATAATACAGTATTACTACAGTACTACAGTACAGTATCATCAATTTATGTTATTTCATTACTCAGGATACCATAAAATCTGAATTTTATTTATCATTTGGCGTTTACCTGAGATGATCATGAGGAAGTATTTCTGGCAGGACGCAGTTTGCGGCAGATACTGCATGATGTTCCAGCTGCTCTCAATCAGCTCCTCCACCTCGTCAGTCTCGCCGTCTCCATCATCTTCCTCAGCATTCGCTTCGTCCTCATCTTCGTCCTCACTGCCTTCCTCATCCCCCTCCCCTTGTCCGTTTTTCTTCCGTTTGGCGCCCTCCTAAGGAACAGAACCGTGTGTGTGAGGCTTTGTATGCAGGCCACTAAGTATGCAATAGCTGAGCGCTGATGCAAAAGCCAATGTTTGAAGCACCTCTCCATACAAGACGCTGGAGGGCAGTTTGCCCTTCACACCGCCGTAGTTCGCCGGGTCCATCCAAAGCAGGAACTCCCAGCATCGGGAGAAGGAGATGGACAAAGAGTGGAAGATTTCTCTGGAGTGTATGCTGGAAGACAGTTTTGGGGGAGAGGAGGTCAGTTTATTGGCTATCAAATGTACAAATGTTGTGAGAGAAAAATATCAGAATTGTGTCTGTATTCTTAAAAGAGTTTCATATGAGAGAAAAACAAGAAGAAATGATCATTAGGATTATGTGAAATCTCTAATTAATGTCTTGTGATTATACACCTCCACCAACCAGTCAAATCGCAGTTCACATCCATTTCTGTGTGTAGCAAAGACTGTGAAGGACTTGAGGAATGAAGTGTAAAAATGTCATCAATTACTTTACTCCAGTTGTTTGAAATTCTGTCATGGGCATGAGAAAGTGAGTTTTAGAGGATACAATGACCTTGAGCTTTGGCCAGCAAAATCTAATCAGGAGACAGATTTGAAGAAATTCCTGATATATTGTGCTCAGCGACACAAGCGACTGAGTTGACCTCTAAAATTTATAATATCATCATTTCATTTTACCTTTTTTGACCCTTAGCGTGACTCTTTGTCGTAATCAGCAAATGAATTCATGAGTTATAGCCAGAAATGAGTTTTTTTTAGAGGTCACAATGACCTCAACCTTTGACTACACAGTTCTAAACTTGAGCCCAAGTGGACATTTGTGCCAAATACAAAGAAATTCTTGAAATATCAGAAAAATGGTATGGATGAGTGGTGTAATGACTTGGGCGTTTTCAATGCGAGGCTTTATGTTCCTTCTCTATGGGCACAAAACCCACACTGACAAAACAGACCAACCTATTGGTGATGTATTCCACGTAGCCAATGGCGTCATCTATCCTCCGTTTTTTCGTGCACAAGATCATCCGGTTGAAGTTTCCATACACCACAGTGGAGCCGAGACGTTTGAACTCCGCAACCAACCTGCGCGCAGAATGAGAGACCGATTACTGGGTGCACTATGTGACAGCGCAGCAGCGATGCTGCGCGCGGTGTATCAAAGAGAGGAGCACGATAAACGCGTCAAAGTGAGAATTACCCCACCATCTTACATCAGCGACATTAAAAACCCAGGAAGGGGCGACCTTATTACTTTAGCTACGAATCCAAAATAGCAGGCGGGTGCCACTCACTGGAGGAAGACCTTCTTCATCATGTTGTGCAGGGTGCGGTGCAGCGCAGGGTCATAGAGCAGGGAGCTGGGGGAGCGCAGCCAGCGGTAGAAGTGCATCACCTGGTTGTCCGCGTACACGTTGTGGTACTGCGTGATCTCCCTGACCCAGCCCACCACCATGCTCTTCAGGATCCTGCTCATGAAAGACAAACAATTTCACCGACCTGATCACCAGTCAACATATGCATACTCTGAGATGATGGTATGGTTATACCACACAGCATGCCGGGGGCCGCACATGAAGCATTTGTGCTCTACATTTTCAGTGCTATGCAAGAATGCTTGCACACCTGAAGGTGTTGGAGCAGAGAGCAGTCTCATCATAGCTAGCAAGCGAGCTGGCTCCTTGATTTCCGGACATCATGTCTTCCAAAGAGGCCTGCTGGATGACGTCGAAACTGACGCCCAGACTGGCTCCGCCCTCCATGTCGTTGACATGCTGCGACTGGAGGATGGTGTTCACTGCCAGGCTCTGCAGGTCCAGCTCCACGCACACTGGAAGCAAAAGGACACTTGGAAATCAAAACATTCTGTGATCTTTTGTTCACCCTCTTCTTGGACTCAGTTCAAGTTTGTGTGTGTGTGTGCGTGCATGCGTTGATGTACCTGTGGAGTAGCATCCTTGAGCGTTGATTTCCACAGAGCACCTGTCATCACTTTCCATTACCAGGCGGCTGTCGTCTGCCTCTTTCCCCCCGAGGTCGGGTCTGGCTGTGGGCGACAGCCACAGCAGGTGGTTGTGCTTGCGCAGATGTCTTGCCATGAACAGGTCTGAGCCAAAGATGGACACGTCCTGAGGCAAGTTTCCCACAGGTAAGTGATAATACCTGAAATGGAGAGATAACGTGATTCGAAAAGGTCCGAAACATGACAAACTGATCTTACAACTATTGCTTGACTGATTTCCACTATCCTCTCTCGGTGAATATGAGAGTCACAGGTGGCAGTGGTTTGTACCTCGCCATGTCAAAAGCCTGTGACAAGCAGCTGTCCAGGTTGAGGTAGTGGCGAATCATGCGGCGGGCTCCATGGCGCTGCCAGTCCAGCACGTTGTAGCTGATTTCATCGATCACATGCACCGGGACCACCGGGAACTCCTCCAGCACCGGCATCCCGGCCGCCAGTCGTCGCAACTCCCAGTTTGACTGCACTGCGATGAGAGTGGGGCCCCGGCGCTCCTCCTGTATAAAGAGAAAAGACGAGCACTTGAACGTACGTGCGGAATGAACACAATTAGCCACACCTGTGTATAGAATTATAAGTGGATAATTCGGGGATGTTTTTGTTTTTTCACCTTATAGTTCAGCAATATGCGCTGCAGTGCACGGTAGATCGCCTTCACATCGTTTTCAGCCCGAACTTCAAAGTTGTGCTTCTCCGGAGGCAGGAGCTCCTCGGTCGTCTTCTCCAGCAGGGCGGTGCGCTCAGCGGTGTACAGGTTACCCAGGTTGGGCATCTGATTGCTTCGAACCTTTAAACACGGTGAAGGGAAAGCATCATATTCATACAGTATCAAAATTCTCAGTTCAGTCATGCTTTTTGTTTTTCTCCGATAATTGAAGCGTCGCACTCGCGCAGGTGTGGGCTAAAACATAAAAAAATAAAAGCAATTTATCGTTCTTACGGTGTCCAGGACAAAGATGCTGGCTTTGCGTTGAGAGGGGATGAAAAGGCCAAACAGCGCTTTGTGACCCTGGCTGTGATGGTACAGGTACATGTGGCGAACGCTCCCTGAAGAAGGATGCAAACAGAACACAGTCACATCGCAGATCCTCCGTTTATTTGCGTCTCGTTGGAGTTCAGTCGGAACGGCAAACTTGGGACACCGTGAAGCTCTGAAGGACTACGTTTGAAATTAGTTTGAGAGACAGGTCATACCAGGCTCCAGGTAGCTGAACTGGGCCAGAGACCTCATCTCCAGATGCTCCAGATCATAAGTGTCGGCCTCCCGGCCCGCCAGGTCCCTCACGACATGCTTATTAACCATGCACACACATCCGAGCTGCACCAGTGCGCGGAACAGCAAGGGGACCTGAAAAAAAGTGACAAGGTCATGAAACTGCTGCTTTCTGTTCATCGTGCACATCTCCAAACGTTACAAGAGCCATCTGTTACGCATACACATAATCCTGGGGGTCTCAACGTGATACCTGTGTTTCATAGACCCCTTCAATGTCCGGGGCCGAGAGGTCAGCATTGATCTCATTGATGTGCTCCTGGTACATGTCCTCCGGTACGCTGTACTCATACAGGTAGTACACCATGTTGGAGCGAGGCAGCATGCGGTTCACCTGCAGCCAAAAGATTTGTTAAAAGGTGTTTAGTTAACCTTCTTACAGAGGACAAGACTGAGCCCGCTACGTTTGTGTACGGTATTTATTCAGCATGGATGCGCTGGACGGTTGACATCATAGTCACGCCGACAGTATTGCTTGAATGAGATCTTGGAATTAAGGGTTAAAAAACTGTTCAGGTTGCTCTACACTCTTGCTTTGGTTCTTGCACACAACATGCCTCACAGGCTCTTCACCTTAAGCGAAATAGCTTCGGTGACAGACCTGAAAACTATATGAACGGAGGCAAAAAAAACTAGCGTTAGCCCGAGCAAAAATATTAACGCCACAAAGAAATAAGAGGCCATCGCACATAATTTGGCCAAACGATGTGACGCATACGAATACAGGGAGCAGAGAGCGCGCGAAGGTACTAGACTCCATCAGGGAATCATTTTTCCCAGCTCGCCATCTTAAAAATATACGGCACATCACAAAAGTCCAGTCACACAAGAGTTCTGCATGAGCCTCAATATATTTTCTAAATTACCACCTCTTACTGTGGACCTGATGTCCACAGACTGCGTGCGGGTCAACTGTGTCAGAATCAAAACATTTCGGCCACAGGCTGCATCTTGCTATCAGCAAGCCTGTAAATGCCCAGAGAATAAAATCGGGTTACATGTTGCTCTGCCACATTTCACATTTGAAAATGTAAGCGTAGCTTTTGCTTTTGTGAGCAATGGCCACCCTGACCAGCAAAAGAAATTGCCCATCTTCTCGACGATGGGCTTGTTTTCTTATGTAGGTCATAGAGGCATTTATACATTTTTTTAGACTGTTACAAATTTGTTCATAATATATATAATGTTAAAAATGTGTAATATTATAACATAAATCCTGATATTTGCCTTAAATAGACCTAGATTTTCCCTGTGATCCAGAAAACTTACTGCCGCACAACTAAATTGGTGGTATTGCTTCATTGTTAAATTTTGTGGCTTCATCATGGTGCAATTGTTTGTTTTCGGAATAAAGATGACACATTCAATTTTCCTGTTCAGTGTGCATGTGCTATTCATTGTTCACGGTCTATGTGAGCAGGGCGACCGTGAAGCAAAAAAGACTTTAAAACTGTATACTGCAATGTTTATTCATCATGAGTCATATCATCGTCGCAATATCAAGAAACGTTATCGCATTTTGCATGATGTTCCGCAGCCGCGCCAGCTCACCTTTTTGTATGTGGCTCCCTCCTCCTGCTTCGGGACCTTCTGGTTGACGTAGAAGACACGCGGGATGTTGAGCTTCATGCAGTGGAGGTCGCTCCCAATCACGGCCCACAGCTTGTACAAACCAGGGTGGCTGGTTTCTGCAATCTGAGGACGCATGAAAACACCACATCAAATAATCATTTATTGACATGCGCGTTTCTTTGGCCGAAGTCTGCCATCTCTTCAGAGCAGGAAGGCGGTGGCGACGACGAGGTGTTTTCTCCGCACCTGCACTATTTGCCAGGGCATGTCCAGGATGCTGCGGGCGGTCCTGCGGAGGAAGCCTCCCAGGCCGGTGGTGGGGCCGTCTCTGATCACTCCTCCGCTTACAGGTTGGGCTTCTCCATCCAGCAGCTTCCTCCTCTTCTTCCTCTCCTTCCTCTGCCTCAGCTGCAGCTCCCACTTCCTCTTATGGTAACGCAGCCACACAAGACGCTCCTCCTGTAGACGGGCAGCCATTAAGACCAGCTTTGACACTGACCTTTTAAAATGTTTCATATGAATTCTCAGGGAATACTGGGCGCTAGAAATATTCGAACATATCTAAAATTTCTAGTTTACAACATGAAAAATCATATGTTATTTAAAATGACCTTCGTGTTTTGCCTACCCGTGTTCTCCCCATGGATGGGGGAGGCCCCAGGATCTCCCTCCAGGACTGGGTGAGCTCAATGTCCTGAGACTCCACCTGGCTGTCCTCGCCCTGAGACGCTCGCTTCCTCTTGGTGCTGATGAGGATGGCTGGCTGCAGAGGTTTGGGCGGCATCCCAAAGTCCTCTATGTCAGCAGCTTGGCCGCCCGCAAGTGGCTGATGAGCCACCTGGAGATGATCAGAAACACGGTATGGGGGTCTGGCATCTCCGCACCACCGTTTGTTGCACTTATCTTCAGTTAAACACGAACCTACCTGTCTCTTGCCCTCGCTGGTGAACAGCTCACTGATTTTCTTTTGCTTGTAGATATCATTTTTCTCCAGGAGCTTCTTGTGCAGCCAGTCAGGATGTCTCACCCTGGGCACCGGGTTCTTCACCTGATGACAAATGAGAAGTGATTTATTGGTGCACAAAGGCGCCACGAGGAGATGAAATGACTCAACGTGAGGGCGGTTTACCTGTTGGAGAGCCGCGGGGATGGTGATGATTTTCTGGATGGCACTACCCAACCTCTCTATGTAATAACTCCAGTCAAGGATCTGTGATGGCCAGACACAACGGCGATGTAAGCATCATCACAGAAATGAAAAGTCTAATGTGGATGCGCAAAAAAAAAAATAGCTTCTTGGAAAACTTACGGTGCGGATGTCCAAGTCGTGCAGACTGGGCATTTTCAACCACTTGCGAAGGAAATGTTTCTTCACGCTGGGCTCTGCTTGGAAGATGGCAAGAGGGATGGCCCTGACGATGAGAAACACAAATCAGCCAGTGTCTCACTTAAGGCTTTCACGTCTGGAGATATCACAAAGTGCTTGTTTAAACACCAGAAGTGCAGATGATGCTCAACCGCACGTTTTCCAACCGTATTTATGGAGCAGATCACACCACAGAGCCCACCAGAGGTCAAATTCTGCATTATTCTGCTACCCTCATTATCATTATTAGCATTATTTTTTTTGACAGGTTCGTGGGGTTATAGACTAACAATTTTTTCTGCATATATGTTGGGATTTTGGCTTTTAATAGTGTTTCCATAAGTCTCCTGCTGTGATAAAAGAGCAACCAATATACACTAAATGACAACACATTGTCATTCGCATCCATCCCCTCTTGAAACTGCTACAGTTCCATTTGGATTTATATTAGAGTGCTGTAAATTCAGTTTTGTGGTGAGCCCATGTCGCTGCAGTTGCAAGTTCCTTAGGTATGAGTTGGTCAAACTCATGTTAGTGTGCGACAGCAGACAGTGCGTGGTAGGACTGAATGTTTAGTTTTAGAGAGGCCGCCCCACCTCTCTGTGACAGGAGACCCTTCAGGTTTTCGGGAGATGACGTAGCGACAGCTCAGACCGGCATCTTTCACCATCTGGTCTCCCAGGAACTCTGCAAGTCTCTTAGCTGTGCTGATGGAGGTGGACTTCTGCTCACCATAGTCCTCCAGCTTTTTGGACATGGAACGATTCTCTGAAATCAGGTCGAACAGCTCAGCGTCTGGCATGTTGGCAGCCTGGAAGAACAAGGAAAAATAAAACTGTCAGCATTGTAAGATCAGGATGAGGACCAGAATTATTTGTTTATTTGAAAATTTCTTTTTATTACTTCGAGACATTTCTCATTGAAATTTACAACATATGCCAGAACACTCACATTTATGTATGTATGCATGCAAATATACATACATATATTTGTATAGGTGTCCTTTATATGGACATATCTTATTTAAAAGAAACATTCAATGAGAAATAGGAAAAAGGAAATAAAAGTGTTTTACTAAGGAGAACGATGAACCTTGAGGGAGTAACATTTTGACAGTTTTCATTCATTTATAAAAGTGCAATCAGCCCTATGAAATGACATATAACCATACCAACTTTTCCAAAATATTTCATTGTTATGTTTATCCACCCAGTTCCACAATATCTCCGAAAAATAGGTAGAGTTTTGTCATAATGTGATTTTTGAGATGGAGTGATGATCCATCTTAAAGTTTTCCACAAGAATTCGCTCCAGCTTTATGAGTTGGCGCATTTCCACCGACTTCTCAAAAATCGTTCCGCACTCCTCCTCAGATATATTCATCCCCCGTTCCTTCCCCCGTTTTCACTTTAATGTGTTGAGTTGAGTGAGATGCATCAGAGTTATTTTGTCTGAGCTTTTCTGCCACACTCAAGAGTAACAATAACTATCTTATCGAAGGTACCAGAACAGCACGAAGCACAATGTTAATGTCTTAAAACGACAAACTGCTGTCTCACATCGTCTGATGAAGTATTGGAGGGATCAGTTTGATGGTTTTTACCTTGCTGTACAGCACGTCCAGCCAATAGTCAGCCACTTTGGCCACAGAAGCATAGACCTCCTCCAGAGTGGTACCTTTGAGGAACGCCTCAAACACAGACGACTGGAAAATCTTGATGAGCTGGAGCTCTCCTCTCCTCTTCACTTCAAAACCCTTCAGCTCAGCCAGGGAGCCATCTTCATTAAACACTGCATACCTACAGCGAGGGGAAAAACCTTAAATCACCGTAGTTGCTGCCGATTTTACTTAAAACCTTCGATCGTGAGCACATAATGATGACAGTGGAGTCACAGAAGATGCCAAACCTTTTCTTTAGCTTCTTTCCTTCTTCTTTAGAGGCTGGCAGAATCATGGCGAGATACGGCCCGTCCACCTCGAAGAAGATGCTGTTCTCCGCCCTGGTGCTGTAACTGAGGGACGCCGGGTCGACCAGCTCGTGATACTGATCGTTGGTGAAACCTTCCTTCACCATGATGTTCAGCATGGCACCCGGGTAGGAGATGGTCACCTTGGGCTTCTTCTCATTACTGGTCTTCACCACGAAGTTCTCGGGGAAGGTGTTCGGAAGGACACACCAGATGCCATCAGTGTCCAGCTCAAGAGGCCTCCTGAGTCACAAACAAAAAACACATTGACGTGTGTAGAGTGGAAATCTGTTGCGGCATTTTCAAGTTCATGATTGAGCCATCCATTACTGCTCTGCGATGATTTTCCCTGCTCGCTTATGTACATTATCTGCTACACTGCGTAGCCAGACATAAGGAGTCACCATGTTGACAAGGACCTGCTGATGAAGCATTGTTAAACAAGACAGCTCCATCTTCGCCGTGCCGACCGCGCCCTCTCACCTCCCCTACTCCGACCAAAAAAAAAAAAAAAATCTTATTTCATTAATTATTACTCACATTATCGTTACGACAACTCACCCTATTTGCTCAATGAGCTCTCTGGCTTGAGTGATAATGTTGGCTCCCGTGTAGCACACGATGCCGGCCATCTCCATGGAGTACCAGCGCGCCCTGGTGGACACACAGAGACAGCACAGACTACATCAGGTCTGCAGCCAGGCAACCGCTGACCACTCAACACTGCTCCCTCATGTGGTCAAGGCAGAGGAGCTGGCACAACGGAGCAAGCGAGAGGATGCTGGGATTGTTTGCGCAAAAATGACTGGGGTTGCCTCCTACCCTTTCCTCATGACGTAGCCGTAAAAAGAGTTGAGAATACACTTGTGAGCCAGCTGAAGGGACTCGTACAGGATCTCCATGTTCTTGCAGCGCTTCACCTCCGCAGCGTCTCCGCTGTCCTGAGCTGCCGACAATTTCTTCTTCCACACCTTAAAAGAGACAATAATATAAAAACCAGCTGACATCATTGATTACTCTCCCTCCGTGTCATGCTTTTCTTGGTGGGAAGAGCTGAACAAGAGTTATAGTTTCTTCTACTTGGTGGCTAATTTTTTTTAAAAACAGTTTTTTTTCCATTAACTCATATTATTTTTGGGGACTTCATTCTGCTTCATATCGTACAATGTGTTTTTTTCAATTATTTTCTATTTACTATGGTTGAGTGTGATGTCACTTCTTGTCTTTGTTCTACATATCTCCTGATTTTATGTCACTTCTGATTATTCCCCCCTAATGAAGGCCTGTGTGCGCCCTGCAGCGCCTTGGTGAATATTTTCTGGCTTTTTCAATGCAATAGCTGTACAAATAAAGGCTTTTTAAATATTTTTTATCTCCAACAAGAGCACCATGGTCTTCACATTGCTTAACAAAAACCATGTTTTCAGAGGAACTGGGCATGAGGAGAATATTTATATTATAAACTACTTCAGGCCAAAGTCAGTTCATCTCAAATAGCTTTTAAAACTACAGGTTGCCATTTTTTCCCGTTGCTGCAGTCGTTACTTTTTCGCAGGTACCTTGTGCAGCCCTTTGAACTCGTAGCGCCGATCTCTGAAAGCTCTGACAGTGTCGACATAGAAGGAGTTCTCCCTCTGGCAGATGGTGGTGACTCGCTCCTCCAGCCTGGTGACGTGCGTCTTCTTGTAGGCCTTCTTACAGTAGTCTGACATGAAGAAAAAACACACGTCAACACTGGTCTTGACGGTCGGAACATTAGAAAAAAAAACAACAACAAGCGAGTGAAGGGCCGGGACGAAGGGGCGCACCTGCCAATCGCTTCTTCTCATGCTTGGCCTGCTCTTCTCTGTTGAGGGTGTGGAAGGCCCGAGGTGGGCCGTTGGGGAACAACGGCGGAAACTTCTCAGACTCGAGTTGCTGCTGGATGCGGTGGAACTCGCTGCGGCTGGCGGGCACTGCAGGCAGAGGGAGGGGTTTGTGTAGGGCAATCAGCGTATTCCTGAAATTCTGTCAATTGCCTCAAAACTCAAAAACAGATAAGCTTACTGATTTCCCCTCTCCAGTGCCAGGCCATCCTCCTCTGACATCTGGCGCCAGGCTTATTAAAATCACAGGCGGCGCAGGTTGCCTCGTCGACCATGGCAGATGGCTGGAGAGGAGTTCAGAAGAGAAATTACTGGTATCGGGCTTTTCTACATGTTTTTTCCTGTGGCTGCAGTCATTTATCATTTGAGTCTTATTTCAACCTGCAGTCGGTTGGTGAGGATGATATTGGGGTACATCGCCCCGACATCCAGATGATAAATGAGGGGGCATTCAATCCTGTTTGGGACCTCCTTCAAAGATGTCAGCATCGTCTTGATCTCATCGCAGACCTGAATAAAAACAAAACAAAAAAACAAAACTTATAATTTCAAGTGCATATCGCCAGGAAATGTAAGATTTAAAAAAAAAAGACACACACCAAGGAAATAAAACGAAGAAACATCGCCACACCTCATTAAAGTTGGTGACTTGCTCCAAAGGGATTTTTTCCTCCTCCTCGATGGCGTGACGCATCGTTCGCTCGACTCTTTGGAACAGGAAGTCAAAAGCAGCCGGGTTCTGTCAACAAAGCAGACTCCACTGTCATGCTAAAACACCACAAGGAATACGAGAGCAGAGAATTAGGATGAAGGAGAACTGCGGCGGACCGCACCATTTTGAAGCGGCAGGGGATGTCACTGCGGAACACTCCGGACTCCAGCGCCTCCACATGGCCGCCCACGTAGGTCTCGGAGTCCATGACATGGCCGTCGTCCGTCAGTTTGTTGAAGACCTGCTCCTGCTTGTTGGGGAAGATGATGTTGGCATGGAAGGCCTGCACCATCAGCAAGGCTTCACACAGCGTGCCGGAGCCTTTACGCAGCACCTGGGAACAGAGGAACACACACACACACAAAAAAACACAAAAAACACAGATCCAATCAGCAGGGCAAGATGAGAGGCAAGTCATCCGCTAATGATGACGTATATGATGCTTTGTGTTCCTTTTCCAGGCGCGCACACAAACCTCATCGGGCTCCATGGGGATGATGGTGCACAAAGCAAAGATGAAGGGGTGAACGTATTTCATGTAGAGGTAATATGTGGCCACAGCATCTGACACGGAGTAGGTGGCCAAAGTCTGAACGCAATGAAACAAAAGCCATTCACAAAACTGAAGCGGCCCACTCAAACACTTCAAATTCTAAGAGGGGTGAGCCCATCCCCTGTACCTGCGGTTCCTCCGTTGCCATGCGGCACATCTCCTCCGGGTCCAGCTCCACGGGGTCGTAGCCCAGTTTAGCCTTAGCTGCTGCCTTCAGGTTATGGCTTCCCACCGGCAGGTAGCTGTCTCTCTTAACCCACCTGTCAGAGAAGAGAAACGGGTCGCAAAAGGGTATAATTGACTCGAACCTTTACGGGTGCACTCCAGTTAACCGGTACATGTTTAACACCGTCACAGAGGGTGAGGGGGCGGTGGGGCAAACCTTAAACAGTCCATGTGGATGGCCTGACTGGACTTGTATTCTCCCTGGCTGTCTTTCTGGAAACCAATCTCCCTGAACATGCTCAGTCCGTGAAGGGCAGCGCGCGTCTCGACAAAAGGCCTGGCAGAGTGAGACGCAGTGAGACGCAGTGAGACACGCGAGTGGCGGAAAGTGTAGGATTCCGGGTCATAACTGCACTTCAGGACAGAAAATAAATCGCTCACCAATCAAAGAAGTCTCCGTTGTAGGTGACAAAGATGTTGGGCCTTGTTTCCTGAACGTGATCAAACCACCTCTGAATAAGGGCTGCCTGTAGCCGAGGTCACAAAACAGCATGTTGTTACACTGACGCAGCCATCGCAGCATCATATTTATGTAGTAAAGCATATCCAAACTGGAGGATATGTGGTGTAAGCCTTGTAGGTACCTCATCATCCTCATTGAAAACAGTAAAAGGCCCATCATATTCAGGTTTGGGAGTGAACTCAAAATCCTCGATGCTCTCAGAGACAATCTCTCTGTTTGTGATTAGAAAGCCCTTCGAAAAAAAGAGAATCACAGCTTGGGTTAAATTGACGCATAAATCACTGTGGGAAACGTAGGAGGGGAATGAAACTTACCTGGCCGTCAATCATGTAGGAGATCATCATGATCTGATCCGTCTCCGCATCTGGGAATTTCAGTGGAAGTTTAGTCGTCTCAATGTCGAAAGCCAAAACTACAGGGTCCTGCAAAAAAAACAAACAAGGAAATGTGCTTTACGGAAGCCGCCGTGAAAGGTGAACGTTTTAAGATGGAAGGTCTTGCGCTGTGACGTATTTGACAAAAAAAACGTTCGTACTGGTCGCTCAACGAGGTCATCTCTCCGAACAATCTCGGGCGGGTAAGCGCTGCCTCTGTACCGCACATTGTACCAGTGGGCCTGGGGAATAAGGACAATGAAGGTTAGAAGAACGAGCGGACACGTACAACAATCAGCCATAAAATTATGACCACTACGTGTTTACTGGAGAAGGCAATGCAACAGCCCTGCAATAAATTCATCCTTCAGGAGGAGTTTTATGTTGAATTTTTTTTCCCAATCTGTTTGATTGAGGTGTTGACAAATCTTAGATTGTCATCTGGATTGTAATTTTTAGTGCCGCTGAACCGCACTGGGTTATACTGAGAGGTGTGCCTAATATTTTGGTCACCAAAATGCATATGATTGGGATGACCAAAACATTAGGGACGCCTCTCAGCGTAACCAACCGTTACATTTCACAGTAAACATGCACTGACCATGACGTTATGGCTCATCAGTGTATATTATATGTAATCATATTAAGAATATTCAGAAATCCTTGCTCACCACATGGATCTTGAGGTCGATGGACACGCGCACATGGTAGGGCACGTCATACTCCCTCATGTCTACTATGTTGTCTAACTGGTCGGAAATACTCTTCGACATCCCGTCTTCATCTGCCGACACCACGTTCCCACCTGATAAAGCGCTGCAACAGACGATGTACAAAACAGGTCAATTAAAAAAGAAAAGAAAACAGCATTAGAAGTGAGTGGAAGCCAAGTGCCGTTTTTATCAAACACACCTTGACAGCATCGAGGTGTAGGCATCATTGGACTGCTCCCGCTCTCGGTTCTTGCGCACCGCCGGGGAAATCTCGCGCTTGACCTTGACGAGGTCATCCACCGTGTTGAATGAGAGCTTAACGTAGCCCCTCTTCAGCCCAACCAGGTGATTCGGCTGGGGAGAAAAGACCGGCAGAGCTCAGCATCGTTGCTAGGCTGCGGGCCTTCACACCGTCAGCGACGCGACCAATATGCCACACAAAAAAACCCTCCACTTTGGCTGTTTTTATTTCAGTCAACTCCTAAACGCCCGGAACGGAACAAAAAAAAAAAAAAAAAGGCGACATTCTCACCAGGTCGAGGTCCTCTTTCGGGATGATTTCAAGCTTCGCCACTTTTCCTTGGAACTTCTTCGACAAATAGGAGATGACTTCTCGCTCGCAGTTCTGCAGCGGAAGCACAGTTCTTTCTTTATGTGTGGCTAAACAGGGCGACGACCGAAAAGTCAGAACTAAGACTCACCTTTTTAGTGGCGATGTAGAAATACGGCTTGAATGGAAGGGCCACCTGCACACAGAGAAGGAGCAGCAGATGCATGTCAGAGAAACGGAGAAAAAAAAGCTTTGGGATGTTGTTATAGGTATTATTGCATGCTTTGCACCGGTTGCCCCAGAGCACATTGGGATTTCCCTCCTTAAACACACCTTAAACCTGCTTCCGTCCTCCTGAATGAAATAATAGTCCACAGCACTTATCATCCTTTTGTCCTCATCCAGAATCTCAGCCTGTGCGCAAAGAAGCAAAAGAGTCCCATGTAAAATCGTCACTTCCTGTCCGGTGTCAAGCGAGAAAACAGAAAAAAAGAACACACACACACACACACACACACACACATCAGACTGCGTTGACCTACAGGATGCATGTTGATCAGCCAGCCGGTTTTCTCCCCGGGCTCCTTCATCCGGTCGAAACCGAAGCGGGCGTCCATCTCATCGGTGAACTGGCTGCGCTCCAGCCTCTTGAGGGCCGACATCGAGGATCCATCGTCCCTGGTTCAAACGCAGGTGGATCTGACTTCATACCCGTTGCACGTTAATACCACAAACGCGTTAACGACTCCGAGAGGAGGTTAAAGTCACTGACGGCGAAAGTGCAGACGGGACTTACTGGTTCTCCTGATCTCCTCCACCATGACTCCGGTCCGATTTGTACCGTCCACTGTTTTGCAGCACCATTTTTTTTTTTTTTTACGGTGGTCCGCGCGCGACACTGCGAAAGAAGTTACCTCTCCTGATTTGACGTTTGACAGGTGGGGATAAAAAGCTACATTTGAGAACGGTTTCGAGCTAGTTCGAACGCGCGCCCCGCTTCCTCTTTGACTGGCGAGCCTTGTGTTTTCCTATTTTGGCGCGTTCCTCCAGTTGCCGCGAGAGCTGCGCAGACAGGACCGAGTGGCAAAGATCGTTTATTTCACACTGGGTCACTCGAACCGGACATTGTACTCCACTTCCCGGTCTGCGTCGACGTCGAGGAGGCGGTGCGGGTTTAAGCTGCCGAAGTGCAGCATTTCCCCCCCCACAAAACCGCCGATAACAGTGAGAACATGTCAGTGTTGCTCGTCTTCAAGTGTCTCGTTTTGTCCGAAGAGCTGCCAAAGACGTAGCCATAAGGTTTTCTTTTCTGTGTGACGCATCAAAAAGAGCGCAGTTCTCACATTTTAGAAGCTGCGGAATAACGCAGTATTTGGTGTTTATCTTTGAAATTGACCACGGCTGCTTGTCAAAATTCGCCAAGTGTGCTTTTCTCATATTTAACAAGACATCTGGGCCATTAAAGGGAAAATGTTGTTAGATGCCATTATCCTGAAATGCCGTGGATTTTCTCACTTTTAAGACCGAAAGGGAGGACCGGTTATAACATTTAGATCAAAGGCTGAAGTATCTCGTGTATATACGATCTTCGGGGAACTTCCTCCTGCCGGGGCGGAGCTTAAAGCTCCACCCCGCCCCCCACCTTCACATGTTTACTATGCGGGGGAGGAGGCGACTGTCGTGGAGGCTTTGACACTCGGCTGGCGGTAGGTGGCTTTGACATTTCGTAGCCTTTCCGCACTCAGAATAAAAAACAAAACAAAAAAAACAGCACGGCGGCATTCGCAGCGGGTTATGTTTAATGCGCAGGTGTTGTTGTTTTTTTTCTGGCTGAATAACGTAGTTTCTAAAATGCCTCCCTCGCGGAGCAACCTGAAGTTGTGACAGTCACGAAGTGGCGTTTGCCTGTCAGCTAGCGCGCTAGCGGCAATAACAGCGGGCGTCGGTGTCGAGCAACGCTGCCCGTTACTTTCTTTTGATGAAGAGTTTAAACTAGATTTTTTATTTATTTATTTATTTTTCCACCCACCCAACTCGATACGCCTACTGGGAGTCGACTGTCAGTTTAAACACCTGCCTCGTCCCGCTGGTTTAAACGGCGTGTTACTGAAGGGCAAGTGAGTTGGAGTAGTTCAAGAAATGCTAATTTTATTTTTATTTTATTTATTTTTTTGTTCTGGCCGGGCTGGGGATTGATTTCTGCTCTGCTCAGAACATTGATTGGTGTGTGTGTGTGTGTGTGTGTGTGTGTGTGTGTGTGGTTCAGCACGCCGATGTCGAGCCACGTTCACGGTGACATTTTTGTGTACGTTTCGGTTCAAGTTACCGCGCCGCAGCTCCGGTTATCCTCATTTGTTGTGCTTGTGAGACGGGCTGCTGACCCCGGTCTGCATTGAGGAAGGTGCAGTGATGTCATCTTGAGGACTCTCAAGTGTGATAAACCCTAAATGATGCAATCGCAGCCCTCAGATTGTGGCTGTCAGGGCTCAAATGTGAAATGCTTGCAGAGGGTAAATGCCCCCCCCCTTTTTTTTTTGCTTCTTTCCTGAATGCCTCTTTCAAATCCGTGTTGATCTCGATATCAACATGCACGCCCGCCACTCACGAAGCATCCCTGCGTGTTCCAAAATGAACCCGTAATGGGTTTCCCCATAATCTGTATTCTTTTTTTGTGTGTGCGTTCCTTCCCCCATACGTCAATTGAGAGTGTTGATGTGAAATATTCTCTTTTTGGCCTCCCTCTTCTCTCATTAATTCCCCCGGCTCTGACCTTTACTCCATATGAACAGCCACACTTGGCTCTGATGTCAGCTGTTGCAGACGTGCTGTTTACAGGGACCCTGGCTGACAAACGTTCCCTCCGCGGCTGTGTTGGCAAAGCAGACTGCGTAGAACCCCTTTATGATTCATTGATTTATAGTTCACAGTCAGTACACACATGAGGTGACTCCAAAGGACTAATTGGTGTGGGATTTGAATAGGGAAATGAAATTCTATGTTTTTGTTTAGTGTCATTTAAATCTACTGGGTCACGCTTCTACAGGTACGGTTTTTACTACATGTTTTCTCTCTCTATCTTTTTGAAGTTGAGCTTCAAAAGATCTTATCTACAATTACCCAGCATTCCCCCTGTCCCGCGAGGACATCTGACCTCTGACCGGCTCAAGAGAAATGTCTCCAGACTAGAATAGTATAGAGAGACTTCAGTCTGCCACACGGCCGCGCTGACTTTATTTACTGCAGTGGGAGGCCAAGGACAAAGCGCACGAATCACGAGCTCACAGCCCGATTAAAAAGGTTTTCCAAGCGGCATTGGATTTCTGAGGCCAATGTCAGCAGTCGAGATCGAAATTTCTTCTGGTATCCAGTTAAATTCATGAAGACATCAAGGCTATTCAACCAATAGCCATTTTTTAAACACAAGCACATTCCATTAAAAACACTTTTTTTTTTTGGTAAACATCACTTGAATTTGGCCGTTGAATAGTTTTGACAAGGACGTGCACTCTGTGGCCTATTTTGCAGTCGGACATGATACGCATGTGTCGAGTTTGCACACATTTGACGTGAAATTTTGTTGTCCTGTGTGAATTATGTCTGTGTTGTTCTTATTGCAGCCCTAAGAGGATGTCTGTGAATGCTGACGATTGCAGTTTTGGGATTAATCCTATGGATTTTGTCGCTGCTGTGGTGGATTAATACCAGCACAGTAGCAATGCCTAAGAAAGGAAAGGAATCTCCTCCTGGGAAAAGTCCCTCTGCAGCCCAGGAGGACCTCCCTGCCTCACACGCCCCTCAACCAGGCGAACATTCCCTGTCAGCGGCTCCAACTACCTCAGCGCACGGGGGTGAGGGCGGTCGTCAAGCCAACACTTCCTGTGACGTTCTGCCAGTGAAAAGAGTGGACCCTGACGTTCAGGCGGCCTCATCTGAGGCAGATTCGGAGCAGACACCGCTGCCGCCAACCACCCGGAGACCTTCCAAAACCAATGTGCCAAAGCTGGGTTCAGGGCCTGAGGCGAGGGCGCGTCTCAAGTTCATTCTCGGGGCGTCGGAGGACAATTCTTCAGATGAGGAACCCCTGGCAGCCAAACCTCCAAGTGGAGCGTCTCAGCCACCGACCTCCACCGCCAAATCATCCCCTCATCAGACGTCCTCCTCAGTACCACAATCCAGCTCCTCCGGCATTAAGTAAGAGTTTCTTTTTTTTTCCCAAGTTATTTATCTCCGGATGAGTGCAATTATAGTATTTGACCGAGGCACTGAAACATTTCAGTCACATTATCACTCCGAAAGACTAAGAGCTGGGTCATTCGCTCTTGTTTGATCATTTCCTTTCTGAGGGATAAAAGTGCCGGATGCGGGTCAAACGTGGCCACACGGGGGACGTGCGTTTTCGCTCGCGCCTGGTCCGTCCTCGCGAGCTGTGTGTCGTCACCTAACAGCAGCTAGCTGACCTGTATTATGGTGGCATGCTTTCATACGCCCCCCCACCCCGGCCCTATTATTGGACCAAGGCGCTGAGCCACTGACTTTGAAAACTGCGGTGTGACTCCGGGTCAGGGAACAGCTTGGCCACCGGCAAATAAACCTCATCAAAACAGCTACAGTTGTTTTTTAGTTATTTTACTACCCACCAATGGTTTATGATGGACGATCAGAAGAGTTGTTTAGTGCACAAGGCTACATTCTCCTCACAAGTCTGCTAGTTGGCCTCGGAGTCCACACGCGGAGATGGGTAAGAGATTTTTCTTTTGCCATGTCTCAGCTCTAGATGTATATCTTTGCAATTAAGAGGGATCCTCATGCAGCAGAGCATAAAAAAAAAGATTTCATGGCAGTTAAATCCGCATTGTTCTGTGTTTTTGTCGGTGCGTCAAAAAAAAAATAAAAAATGACAGCCCTCTAAATTTCAAGACGTCTGGCGTCAGCTTTTTCGCGCGTGTTGTTGAGCACATCACAGCGGGCACTCGGGGTTCTGCCGCTGGCTTTGCCTCTGCTCTGTTTGTATTTGTTGGGAGCAGCCTGTGATCTGTCCCGGGGGAGAATGCAGATCTAAGTAACTGTGCTGCACATGTGGGAGGAAAGACGGGGAGGGACAAGCCCCGGAAAGGAAGCGTTTTTTTTTTGTTTTTGTTTTTAAAACTCATTTTCACTGCTCGGGTATGTATGACAATTAAACGGGCATTACAATGCGGGAAATCGGCTGTCAACTGCTTCCCCTATCTCCGAAGGTTAGTCACACACTCGCAGAGTTAAGTGCTCTGTGTAACTTGAGACTGTGGCAGGAGTGTTTGTTCCGCGCAGAGTCATCACGTGCTTTATGTTGACACAGTTAGAGATAATGAAAACACTGTATGTGTGATTAACGCCGCTCAAAACTCAATCGGGCGCTGTAGCAGTTTCTGCATACATGTCTATTAACAGGAAGAAATCGGTCTGGTGGCTGCGGTTATGCAAGTGTTCAGAACTTGCCCGGGCACGTGGAAGTGTGAGAGGAATAAAAGATTAAGCATGATTTGAGCTCCGGAGAGAAGGGAGGCGCAAAACAGCCCAGTTGGACTTTGTGGCGTGGCCACATCAAGAAGCAGCGCGGTAGTAAATGAGCGGTCTTAGCACAAGTTGTGGCACTTCGAGTCGGAGAGTCCGGTCGAATTAAGCCCCCGGCTGACGTGCATCATTTTGAGGACTCGCGTGTGCAGTACATGTTTTATGTCCTCCGCTCGTATCGCCACGCGCCCCACCTGCACTGATGCAACATAGGTGTTTCTCAGCCGTATCTGTACTCGAGCGTCAAGTGTCCATGAAGGTCCAAGTGCCTTGTGGTGCAATTGCACTGAGACTTTGGAATGAGCAAGGCATGGACCGGCAGATAAAAAATGGTATGAAAGATCATCGCATGTTTGTGCATTATGGATTCAAATAGGCTTTTGCAAAACTTGGGGGGGCGGAATAGCGTTGTCTTTAATGTGGGTTTCAAATGTGTCCTGTTTTGTGGGTTGCGATATTGATTCCGTTTAAATGATTAAGGATTTCAAAAAATAAAGACAGCAAACGTCTTTATTTTTACCACTCAGCATTTAACTCCGCCGTCGTCTGCGAGCAGTGATCTCTATCAATAACCATTCTATTTTTTTGGAGAAACATTTGAGCAACACTCATAACTTATCAGTCAAGCACTGGATAATACTGTCTGTTGACATATGAATTACTCTTTAAAGTCAATGGTAAAGGGCTTTTTTTTTTTTTTTTTTTTTTTTTTTTTTTTTTTAAAAAAAAAAAAAAAA
>CAAKHG010052103.1:95636-120156 GCA_901007715.1 Dactylopterus volitans
TAATAATAATAACTTGAACTTGTATAGCGCCTTTCATAAACCCAAGGTCGCTTTACATCAAAGCAGTGGACAACAAACAAAACAATCAACTAAATGCCATAGGCCTGAGAGAATAAGTGTCTTTTCAAGGCAGTCTTGAAAGTGTCCAGTGTCGAATCTCCATTGGGAGAGAGTTCCACAGGGTGGGGGCGCCACACTGAAGGCTCTGTCCCCCAAGGTACGCTTCTTAGTTTTGGGAACCAAGAGGAGGTCCAAATCCGTGGACCGCAGGTTCCTTGGGGGAGTGGGTTTATGGAGGAGGTCTGAGAGGTATTGTGGGGCCAGGGAGTTCTGACACTTGTGGGTGAGAAGGAGGAGTTTGTAGTCGATGCGGAACCTAATAGGAAGCCAGTGCAGTTATTTAAGGGTGGGGGTGATGTGTTGCCAGGGCTTTGTGCGGGTGAGAACACTGGCAGCCGAGTTCTGGACATACTGGAGTCTCTCAAGGTACTTTGCTGGGACCCCAAAAAGTACTCCGTTGCAATAGTAATGGAGGAAGACGCTCAAGAGGAAGGAGGTCAACATTCCTTCATTCTAGAGCTAAATTGTGCTATGTAGAGTGCAAACCGCCTCTGCCAAGGCCAATATTATGTAAGACACCCCACCAGTTTTGCATAATTTGGTCGAGTAGTTTTGAGTGATCCTGCTTATATACAAATAAACTAAAAGGTGAAAACATAGCTTCATTGGTGCAGGTGAAATTGGACTCAAAGACCGATAGCATTGACTTCACAGATTTTTACAGAGACTGCATTGATCTTCTACTTGGGGCAATGACGAAGGATAATTGTGAAGATAAGGTCGGATGTAAATCGAATGGTCCAGCGTTGCAGAGCCAGACTGAACTTTGACTTTTGTTATTTTCAGGACTGCTGTTCCCTGGTTGCTGTTCAGTCGCTCACTGATACCGTCCTATAGGTGTTCACCGCAATGCTTTATCGGGTGTTTCCATGTGCGGAGCCTCTGTTTTTGTGGATAACTTTTATCTTTGTCATGGCTAATTTCCAGGACAGCTTGCACCAAGGCATAACTTTTTTTGAGTGCGTGTCACGGGGGAAGACAAATAACCATGAGCTCTCCACTCCAGGCCTAGCATGTCTGGTCCTCACTTGGTGAAAAGGGGACGTGAACACAGAAAGATGGACCTACAGAGGGACTTCACTGTTGCCTCTCCGGCCGAGTTTGTCACTCGCTTTGGTGGCAACCGCGTCATTGAAAAGGTAAGAACAAAATCATTTTCCTGTATTCCAGCAAACATGATCTTTACAACTTTCCATTTGGTAGTACAGCAGCAGAATGTTCTCATGGTCCAAGTTCTGCCTTTCTCTGGGCTACTCAAGCGGTTTCTATTTCTGTTGCAGGTGCTGATAGCTAACAATGGCATCGCTGCAGTCAAATGCATGCGCTCTATCCGTCGCTGGTCCTATGAAATGTTTCGCAACGAGAGGACAATTCGCTTTGTGGTCATGGTAACCCCTGAAGACTTGAAAGCTAATGCAGGTCACTCTAATTTTGATACTTGTCCCATTTTTTTTTTTTATCACCCAGCCCTTATCACCATGTGCCTAATCTGGGCGAAGTTGAAAACAAAACATTTGAAACTATGTCGTAAATGTGTGTCAGCTTTTTCACCAGAAAGTGAGTTTTTTTTTTTTTTTTAAACATGTACATTAAGTCAATAAGCTGTCATGTTGCTGTTTTATTTCCAGACTATATAAAAATGGCTGACCATTATGTGCCTGTTCCTGGTGGGTCCAACAACAACAACTATGCCAATGTAGAGCTCATCGTGGACATTGCCAAAAGAATCCCAGTGCAGGTACAGTAAACAACAATATTCATCTACAGTGGCTTAGAGTTATGACAGAGCCTCAGAGTGATAACTTTCCTCTTTTATCTTGTTTGCTTGACAATAAAAACCGGTCATAAATCACTATTAACAGGGTGTGTGGGCTGGTTGGGGCCACGCTTCAGAAAATCCCAAACTGCCCGAGCTGTTGAGCAAGGCTGAAATTTCGTTCCTAGGTAAGAACTCAGTTTGAAATCACAGAACACTCGCATTATTTTGGTTTGTTACCTTTTTATGCCTGTGTCAGCTCTTGTTGTAAAATAACTTGTATTAGGGCCGTCCAGTAAGGCCATGTGGGCTCTCGGGGATAAAGTGGCTTCTTCCATTGTGGCTCAGAGTGCTGACATTCCCACACTACCATGGAGCGGATCAGGTGACGTGTGACATCCCCCCCAAGCACCCTCTCCACTGTCTCACTTTTCAAAATGTGTAGTCCATGCTGTAGACACAGACTGCAAAGGTGGTCAATTTTAATATTTATTTTTTGCACGGGGAGAAGCTTATCTTGAATGTTTTTTTTTGTTTTTTTTCTGCTGCAGGTCTGAGAATTGATTGGGCAGAGGAGGATCAAAGACGGGGTAATGTGATCAGTGTTCCTGCAGAGATCTACGCTCATGGCTGCGTTCATGATGTAGATGATGGGCTGGCCGTAAGCATTTCTTGCAAAGTCATCATGTGCTCACTTATAAAAATTAGGCCTTGCAATGTCGAATAAGTTACATTACACGGGCCTCCTCCTGGCAGGGAGCAGAGAGAATTGGCTATCCAGTTGTAATCAAGGCCTCTGAGGGTGGAGGTGGAAAAGGCATCCGGAAAGTTGAAAGTGCTGATGATTTTCCAAGCCTCTTTAGACAGGTTCGTGAATTGCATTCCAGAACCTTATATTCATCTTTCATGTGAGCAATTAATCCGCCGTTTTAAGCAGCTGAATTTGATGTCACATGTATTTTGAGCGCAGGTTCAGTCAGAGGTACCCGGCTCGCCTATATTCATCATGCAGCTGGCGCAGCACGCCAGGCACCTTGAGGTTCAGATACTGGCCGATGAGTACGGAAATGCCATCTCCCTGTTCGGACGAGATTGCTCCATCCAAAGAAGGCACCAGAAGATCATCGAGGAAGCTCCTGCCACCATAGCTGCACCATCAACATTTGAACAAATGGAACGGGTCAGTTGCTGTACGCCCAAGTATTTGCCAAAGCAAATTAAATCACCTGCCCTGTTTTTAGAGATCGCTTTTTTTTTTTTTTTTTTGGTCTCCTCTTCCTGTGCCAGTGTGCTGTGCGATTGGCAAAGATGGTGGGCTATGTGAGTGCAGGAACTGTGGAATATCTTTTCTCCGAAGACGGAAGTTTCCATTTCCTGGAGCTGAATCCTCGTCTGCAAGTGGAACATCCCTGCACAGAGATGATCGGAGATGTAAACCTTCCTGCTGCCCAGCTTCAGGTAAAACTGTCAGTAGACACTTGATAGGAAAGATGTGAGTTTTCATGCATCTCGTGCTGCAGAAATTTGAATTCACACTTTATGTAATCCTTCTTCTCCTTCTTCCTCCAAAGGTTTTGCAAACGTATTATCTGCAGGAAACGTAATTTTTTTCCATCTTTGATAGATTGCAATGGGCATCCCGCTTAATCGGATCAAAGACATCCGTTTGCTTTACGGAGAAGCTCCATGGGGTGACACCATCATTAATTTTGAGACTCCAGATTGCACGCCAAATCCAAGAGGGCATGTCATAGCTGCTCGAATCACCAGTGAAAACCCTGATGAGGTAGCACTCAGTCTAATGACCCTCCTTGGCCAAATGATAGTAGAGTTGCACCTCTAACACATCCTCTTTGTGTTCATTCACAGGGGTTCAAACCCAGTTCTGGCACTGTGCAGGAGTTGAACTTCCGCAGCAGTAAAAACGTCTGGGGTTACTTCAGCGTTGGAGCAACTGGCGGCCTTCATGAGTTTGCAGACTCACAGTTTGGACACTGTTTCTCCTGGGGTGAGAACCGTGAAGAAGCCATCTCGTGAGTGTCCCTTTCATTTTTTTTTTTAGGTTTTTTTTTTTTAGGTTTTTTGCTGTCAGGATATTTAATCTCTGGCAGTTGTGTTGACTTTCAGGTGCTGACACTGATGCAACAACCACAGGCTCTTTACATGTCCTAGTGTTGAAACTGCCCTGATACAATAAACAGCGATGTGGATAATGCAGTACTGATAGAATCAGAATGCACGGACTTGTAGCTGAATGTTGGATTATATTATATTGTGCAGTAATATATGAAGTAAAACATCTCACAGGCTATCGTGTATGTTTAATTGTTGTAATTTTTGCCCTGTGCTTCAGGAACATGGTGGTGGCTATGAAGGAGCTCTCGATCAGAGGGGACTTCAGGACCACAGTTGAATATCTCATTAAATTACTAGAGACAGAAAGCTTTCGGAACAATGACATTGATACAGGCTGGCTGGATCACCTCATTGCTGAGAAAGTGCAGGTGGGAGACTGGAGACTCTATCTAATAAATCAATGGATGTTTTTCATGGTCAGTGAATGTGTGGTCCTCTGTTTAATAAAGTCATGGGTTCTCTCTGCAGGCAGAGAGACCAGATACTATGCTGGGTATTGTTTGTGGGGCTTTGCATGTTGCTGATGCAAGCTTCAGAAAGAGCATGCTGGACTTCTTACATTCACTGGAAAGGTCAGTCTCCATTTTTATTAATGCCTCAACATTATCACCACTGAATGATTGTATACTGTTGTGGACCAAAACATTCTCTCCTATCTAACCATGTGCATATGACTGCAGAGGCCAAGTTCTGCCTGCAGCCAGCCTCCTCAACTGTGTCAATGTGGATCTTATATATGAAGGAGTCAAATTCTGTCTGAAGGTATGCGTTCCCCTCCTCTTGCATACCAAACCACTCAACCCATCATTTTGATCAATCAATGACCGCTGTTGCTGCCTGCAGGTGGCTCGCCAGTCCCCGACGACATACGTCATCATAATGAACGGCTCCGACATCGAAATAGACGTCCACAGGCTGAGCGACGGCGGCCTCCTGCTCTCCTACGATGGCAGCAGCCATACCACCTACATGAAGGAGGAGGTGGACAGGCAAGGGCCCATCTCTGTGCGGAAGAGCGCTGAATCTGCCCCTGTTTTGTTTTGCCAGTGTCATCTAAATTACTCAATTTCTCCAGCTACCGCATCACTGTTGGCAACAAGACTTGTGTATTTGAGAAGGAAAAGGATCCGACAGTGCTGAGGTCACCCTCTGCTGGTAAACTCCTGCAGTATGTTGTTGAAGATGGAGATCATATTTGTGCAGGGGAGACTTATGCTGAGATTGAGGTGAATTTGACAGATTTCGATCGGATGCTCATGTCCTGTGAATTGCTTTTAGAGGCTGCGTATCTAGTCTTTTCAATGCCCCGCTCTTTGCGCTGTGGATCCAGGTGATGAAGATGGTGATGACTCTGACTGTGCAGCAGTCTGGTCGTGTCCATTTTGTCAAGCGACCTGGGGCAGTCCTGGAGCCTGGCTGTGTGGTAGCGCATATGGAGCTGGACGACCTCAGCAGCATACACAGGGCAAGTTAGCCCAACTCAAAATTAACAGTACAAAAATGTTTCACTGGATATACGGTTGTACCATCATTTAGGATGTCCAAAACTTAAGTATCAAATTTTTGGCACGTATTGTTGTAGATGTGTCCAAATGCTGCAAAAAAAAAAAAAAAAAAAAATCGGGAGTCTGATGGGAACTGATTGGAAATCAAGAAATTTGACATCATTTTCTCCCATGAAGTGTTCTCATTGTGCTGTTCATTGCAGAAAATAATGCAAATCTTCCTCTCCCACTTTGGTATACCGTCATAGGTGGAGCTCAACATGGCCAAACTGCCACCACAGCAGCCACTGCCCATCATCGGAGAAAAGCTTCACCAGGTTTTCCACAGTGTTCTTGAAAACCTGGTCAAAGTGATGGATGGCTACTGCCTTGAGGAGCCCTACTTCAGCACAAAGGTACATCACAGATCTTTGCAGCCGCAAGCTCTTCAACACGAGTAGGTCTTGTTGATAAGTGTGTATTTTCCTTCCCTGCAGCTGAAACAGTGGGTAGCCACGCTGATGAAGACTTTGAGGGACCCGTCTCTGCCGCTGTTGGAACTGCAGGAGATCATGACGAGCGTGGCGGGTCGCATTCCACCTGCTGTTGAGAGAGACATCCGCAAAGTCATGGCCCAGTACGCGAGCAACATCACCTCTGTCCTCTGCCAGTTCCCAAGCCAAAGGGTGAGACCATAGCGACGGAACGTTCTCTGCATATCAGTAGAAATAATGCATCGTTGCTGTATGGAATTACATTCAATCTCCTTTGAATCTAGATTGCAAATATTCTCGACAGCCACGCAGCAACTCTGCAGAGGAAGGCTGATCGAGAGGTGTTCTTTATCAACACCCAGAGTATCGTCCAGCTGGTACAGAGGTTAGCCTTCTTTTACTCGTTTTTTTTATTGTGAGATGCACATTTTGCCCAAGCAACACATAAAAATGTCCATGATAAAGGTGTTTAATTGATTGATATATGCCCGAATACACCCGGTCCAGGTATCGGAGTGGAATACGAGGTTACATGAAGTCTGTGGTTCTGGATCTACTCAAGCGATACCTGCAAGTGGAGATGCAGTTTCAGCAAGGTGACATTAATACACTTCACTGAAAACTATTAAAGAAAGTCTAAATGAAGAATTTTTGTCTGTAGTATTTGGTTTTGTGTTATCATAATTTTTCTTCTGTGTTCTCACAAAGCTCACTATGACAAATGTGTCATCAACCTGAGAGAGCACAACAAACCCAACATGAACCCCGTGCTAGAGCACATCTTCTCTCATGCCCAGGTCTCCAAGAAGAACATCTTGGTCACGATGCTCATTGTAAGGCTCTCATCAGACTCACCATGTGTGATGCACATGTGCGTTCGTGAGATGAATTTAGACCTCGACATGGAGTGAGTGGTACGTCTGCCTTTCTGCAGGATCAGCTATGTGGAAGAGATGCGACCCTAGCCGATGAGCTGATGGCGATTCTCAACGAGATGACACAACTCAGCAAGATGGAGAACTCAAAGGTCGCCCTAAGAGCCAGACAGGTGAGACTGAGACTGTCTCGCATCGCACATAAACACTGTGTTGTCTGCTGTGAGCACATTTTTTAAGTTTTGCACCAACATACCGGAAAGGAACCCTCAAATGATGCCCCCATCAGATTATTTCAGCCTCATGTCTTCACAGATCACATACTATATAACATTGTGAATGTACCCTAGGTGTTGATTGCCTCTCATCTACCATCATACGAACTGAGACACAACCAGGTTGAATCCATCTTCCTCTCAGCCATCGACATGTACGGCCACCAGTTTTGCCCAGAGAACTTGAAGGTGAACGTTGTGAAATTTCTTTTCCAATTTTTTTTTTTTTTTCCAACTGGAATTTTTTCCCGCGATTAACGCAATGTTTGCGCTCAATTCCCACAGAAACTCATTCTCTCCGAGACCTCCATTTTTGACGTCTTGCCCAACTTCTTCTACCACTCCAATCAAGTTGTTTGCATGGCTGCTCTGGAGGTACTGACGGTCAATGCACGCCAAGGGGTTTCCTCAAGTTTATCTGTCCGTCAGCAATAGCGCCATATTCTGTCCATACTCTCAGGTGTACGTGCGCCGGGCGTACATCGCCTACGAGCTGAATAGCATCCAGCACCACCAGATGCAGGACGGCACATGTGCTGTAGACTTCCAGTTCATGCTGCCTTCCTCGCATCCTAACAGGTAAGAAACTGCCTTCTCTAACCTGCACTGCACTGCAAAAAAAAAAACTCTTTATCCACCAATGACTGACACACTGTTGCCTTTTTTAAAGATGCGAATCACGGCCGGCATCAAACGCTAGCACATGAATATTACCTACGCTACACTCGCTACACTTGCCGCTGTGCTTTCTCTCGAGACCCCTCACTTGTGGCAGTATTTCTAAAATCAAATGCGCAAACCTTCTATCATTCATGGAATCAGACCCTGAAATCAAGCGTTTGCGAGCGTTTTCAATTTTCAAAAAGATATGTCATTGTCGCCCTTTGCATAATGGTTCAGGCGACATTGCAGCTGTAGCCACTTATGCCTAACTTGGAATGGTTTTACCCCACTGGGCGTTCATTTGAACGCTCGCAGCGTCTCGTTAAAGTCCTTTGCAGTCAAAACGTAACGCCTCGAGGTGCAGGTCAATTCTGATCACCCACTGCTAATATTCACCTGTCAATCATCTTATTTCAGAGGGAGCAGCCCTACTCTGAACAGGTAGAGTAAAGCTACTCGCAGCCAGCTACACCTGATGGTGTGTATGTCTCACGGCAATGCATGCTGATTGCACCGTGTTGCTTTTCTTCCTCTGTCCTATGAAACCAAAAAAAATCGTTTGCCGAAGGACGACTCTTACCGAGTCCTTCCTAATTCACTTTTTAGCTCGGCTTCTCCATATGTTCCTTTGTTGCTCCTCTTGACTTGCAAATGGGGCGATGAAGAGCTTTTTGAGAGGTTCTGCCTTCATCTGTGTCATGGTCCTCTTAAAAATCTCAAGCCTGACTTGTCAGTGACTGCTTCTGAGCGGGGTGTCTGTGCTCTCCAGCAAACAGATTTTGAATGCTGATTCGCAACTATCAATCAGTGTTTTTGATGAGAACAATTCATAATCCTTTTCAATGAAAAAACATGAAAAGAAAAACAATTTTTGTGTAATTACAAATATGTAAATGACTTGCTTTAATTGCTGTCTGTGTAAAAATTTGTATTCTTGGCTGTTCTGTTTTTTTTGTTGTTTTTTTTACTTAAACAAACCTCTACAAAAAATAATTCAGTGTATCTGTCTGCTTGTCACTGTCTATGTGTGCCTCTTTTCCAGGATTCCGATTCCAGTGAATGCATCAGGCCTGTGTAAAATCCGGCGGCAGGGCAGTGAGCTCTACCTGGAGGAAGCTCTGTCTCCTCCTTGTCAGCGAATGGGTGCCATGGTGGCATTCCAGTGTTTTGATGACTTCAAAAGGTCTTTTTTTTCAATTCTTTTTTCCTTTTCCTTTTTCTCTCCCTCTCAATCATTTGTCACACAGATATGGCACATTAAGTAAGAATACTGAGTGTTGGACCTTGGACCTGTTTCGTATTTTTCGTAGGAAGTTTGATGAAGTTCTCTCAAGCTTCGTGGAGCCTCTTCTGGAGAGCATTCCATACTCAGAGTCCTGCTCCAGCCTCTACGAGGAGGACAACTTAAAAGTGGGTGGTGTGTGTGTGTGTGTGTGTGTTTGTCTTTTTTATTTCCTTTCTCTCAGCAGACCCTAACGTCTCTTCCATCCTCCACAGAATAACAGGGAGAACCCAATCCACATCATTAATGTGTCGATAAAAACGGCGGACACAGAGGACGACGATGCCTTAGTCACAGCCTTCACTGCCTTCGCCCAGTCCAAGGTCAGCTCCGTCATCTGATTGGTGACAAGATTGCCAGCGTAAAATCTTGTGCAATTGAATTGTAAAATGCATGTTTGTTTGTTTGTTTTTTTTATCATAGAAAACAGTCCTCTTTGAGCATGGGATCAGGCGAATCACATTTCTGGTTGCACAGAAGGTAAATTTGCATCACATGCAAACATTACGAAGAGTAGATCACAGTGGAGCTGAATATGAAACCACATACATTTAGATTCTATTGCATAGCATCGAATATTAAAAGAAAACAAACTATTTTACCATTTTAAACCTCCATACTCCTTACATAATAGAAGCTCATGGTAATGCAGTTCCACTCCTTATTTTTAAAGCATATTCCAAGTCGCCATAAGATGAAGGTGTCACTGAACAATTTATCCCCAAACATCTTGATTCACTTTGAACTTTTTTCGAGGAAAGCTGCCGTTGCAGCAACTTTTGGCAAGTGCTCAGGCTTATTCTGAAAATATGCTTGCTTGCCGTCTCACCCTCAAGTGTTGCCATTTCATTTCAACAGAGGGAATTTCCCAAGTTCTTCACTTTCAGAGCGAGAGATGGGGTAAGTTTGTCTCAACAGAGCGAGAAGCAGTGATTCTCGAGTTTGCGTTAAAATACCAGCCACGACCCGACATGCTGCCGTTTGAGAGGAGCATGAACCCTCTCCTTTTCTGTGATTCCACACAGTTCCAGGAAGATCGTATTTACCGTAATCTGGAGCCAGCTTTGGCGTTTCAGCTGGAGCTCAACCGCATGAAGAACTTTGACCTGACAGCTGTTCCCTGCGCCAACCACAAGATGCAACTCTACCTGGGTGCCGCTCGCGTTCAGGAGGGTGCTGAAGTGACAGATTACAGATTCTTCATCCGAGCGATCATCCGTCACTCGGATCTCATTACAAAGGTAAGAAGAAGACGTGTAACTTACTCATGTGCTCATAAAGCGTTTTGAGATTGTTTTTCTGAATTGCAAATTTTGTTTGTGGCTTAATCTAGAATTTGGCTTAGGTTTTTGAATGAAAGCTCTGTTTGTACGCAACCAGGAAGCTTCCTTTGAATACCTTCAAAATGAGGGAGAACGTCTCCTGCTGGAGGCCATGGATGAGTTGGAGGTCGCCTCCAGTAACACCAATGTCCGCACAGACTGCAATCACATCTTCCTCAACTTCGTCCCCACTGTCATTATGGACCCCTCTAAAGTAAGTGGGCCGCATGTCAAATGCTATTATGCACGCAGTTTTTTGAATATGTTCTTACATCTGCAGAAAATCCTTCTTTTGATGCATATTTTGGCTGCACTGTGAATTATGCCGCTTTTTGTACTTTGTTCGGGGTGCACGAGCTAATACGGTTACAGATGGATTTCTGTACTCATTTCTGTAATTAAACATACATGTAGAGTTTTTCAGATTTCCTTCTTGTGGCCTTTTTGACATCCTTATCGTCCTGTTGGGGCCCTCAGATAGAGGAGTCTGTCCGCTCCATGGTGATGCGCTACGGAAGCCGTCTTTGGAAGCTACGCGTCCTGCAGGCTGAGCTGAAGATCAACATCCGCCTGACTCCCACTGGGCACACCATCCCCATTCGTCTTTTTCTCACCAATGAGTCTGGCTATTACTTGGACATCAGTCTGTATAAGGAGGTCACCGACCCCAGTTCTGGACAGGTGGGGATAGTCTGCTGAGAAATGACAAATGCTAGTTGTTGCCTAGTGTTTGTATGGATAATTTTCATGGACATTTTAATCACAAACACGTCGTTTTTCTTTTCCAGATAATGTTCCATTCATATGGGGACAAACAAGGTCCTCTGCAGGGCATGTTGATCAACACTCCATATGTTACCAAAGACCTGCTGCAGGCCAAGCGTTTCCAGGCTCAATCTCTGGGCACGACCTACGTCTATGATTTCCCTGAGATGTTTAGACAGGTACCACTAAACTTATTTCGTTCTTTCATGTTCCAAATGTGAAATTCTCACACCGAAAATCTTCCTGTAGGCACTGTTCAAGCTGTGGGGTCCAGGAGACAAGTACCCAAAGGATGTGCTGATGTGCACAGAGCTGGTTCTGGACCCACAAGACCGACTAGTGCAGATGAACCGCCTGCCAGGAGACAATGATGTAGGAAGCCTTTTATGATGTTCATGCCAGGTTACGAAAGACTGTTAACGAGCGCTTTTGTCGTGTTGTGACACTGTTGATACTTTATTCCCCTTCATTAGGTAGGAATGGTTGCTTTCAGGATGAAGATGAAGACTCCGGAGTATCCAGAAGGCCGAGATATCATTGTCATCTGCAACGACATCACGCACATGATCGGTTCCTTTGGACCTCAAGAAGATGAGCTGTTCCTCAGGGCGTCCGAGTTGGCTCGTGCTGAGGGCATCCCACGCATCTATATCGCTGCCAACAGTGGCGCGCGCATTGGCCTTGCTGAAGAGATCAAACACATGTTCCAAGTGGCCTGGATCGACCCCTCCGACCCCTACAAGGTGACCTTTTAATGCCTGCTCACATTTAATACAAACTGCCTATTTAAACGTAAACAAGACTATAGGTAACTTCCATGGAGGATTCACGTGATTTCGCCGCAGTGACTATTTGAAAGGCAATCTGGCTGCTTTGCTCCATAAGACTGGGCAGTATTCCAGCTGTGACAGGAATCATACCATACATGTACTATGCAAAGGTGGATGCAAAACAATGTGATTGATTTGATCAGACCAAGAGAGCTTATAGATTTTAGCAGCCAATAATATGCCCTCCGTGACCTCTCAGCGGAGATCCTACATACAAACAAATTGAGTGTTTTGGCTTCACAAGTTCAATTTTTGTTTGTTCATCCCCATTGATTTAGTAATGCAATTCAGCAACAACTCCTAGCCTATACGAGAACTTGAGGTGAAAATCCATTACACTGTGATTTTGGCTTTTTGGAATATTTTAGTGGTTGACTTCAAATGCTGCAGTGAAATCCGGGATCAGGGACTGCATGTTGCGTTGATGTGTGATGTATGTATTTGTGAATCAACTGGATTGTGTCATTTGTACATCTCTCTTTAGGGTTTCAAGTACCTTTACCTGACACCACAGGACTACACCCGGATCAGCTCCACCAACGCTGTGCACTGCCACCACGTGGAGGAAGGTGGAGAGTCCAGGTACAACAAACAATCTGTGTAACTTGAAAACAAAATCAGCCGAATGCTTAACAACCTTAACTTGTCTCTATGGTGTAAAAGATTATTATTATTGATTTTTTTTGGCTGGTCTTTGTTGCTTGGCCCGACACTTACAGATACATCATCACCGACATCATCGGGAAGGATGAAGGTCTCGGGGTTGAGAACTTGCGAGGTTCAGGCACCATTGCCGGGGAGTCCTCTCTGGCCTATGACGAGATTATCACAATTAGCATGGTAGGACTGCATAACTGACCAGTGAGAGCCCGTAAGCGTCACTGTTGCTTATAACTGAGTCACTTATGCTCTTGAAGGTGACGTGCCGCGCTATTGGAATAGGAGCGTATCTGGTACGTTTGGGGCAGAGGGTGATCCAGGTGGAGAACTCTCACATTATCCTGACTGGAGCTGGTGCGCTTAACAAGGTTTGTTTGAATAACCCGCCTGACTGTCCAGAAAACTGACTGTACCTGTGATGTATGCAATATTTCAGCCTCTATTCCCCCTATGAGTTCAGCCAGTAGTGGGCTGGGTTTAAGCGTTTAGCTACGATTGCATAGTTAACAAAAGCGGAAAAATCCAGCTTGACATGAAAGGCTAAACGTACGGTTAAAAAAAAAAAAAAAAAAAAGCATCCTTGTTTAACTTGTTCACTGTTTGCATTTATTATCTTCAACCCCTCTGGCTCACACCTGACGCTCAATATGCAAACATGCAGATAATTTCTGTTTGCACATAGCAAAGAAGCTAGATTTAAAACTGTTTATTTAAACCGTTTAGTCTTAAATACGCCGTTTAGCTTTAGCTTTAGCTGAAAAATTTATGTCTGTTAAACCTCAGATCACAATCTTATATTTTGAGCTGGTAATGGGTGCTTTGTCGCGCCGGTGGCCACACCCACGCTGACGTGTCACAGGCTCCTACATTACATCTGCGAAGCAATGTAGAAAGTCTGATGGACGAACATCTGCAAAAAGATGATTTTTAGGGTTTGTGTGTGTGTGTGTTTTTTTTTTTTAAAGTTGCTGTTTATGTTCAGGTGCTGGGCAGAGAGGTCTACACTTCCAACAACCAGCTGGGAGGCGTCCAGATCATGCACAACAACGGAGTCACGCACACCACCGTGCCAGATGACTTTGACGGTGTCTTCACCATCCTGCAGTGGCTCTCCTACATGCCAAAGGTTCAGCTAAACGATTGAGATTTACACCCTGTCGCTACATCTACCGTACATGCAGGAACTGAAGGATCCTGGATATCACTAATCAGAGCGGCTCCCTTCTCCTGACAGAACAAACAGTCCCCCGTGCCCGTCATAGCAACTTCAGACCCGGTAGACCGCCAGATACAATTCACTCCTACCAAAGCACCATATGACCCTCGCTGGATGCTGGCTGGGAGACCCCACCCCAGTGAGTGACGATCTGAATCTCAAATTGTTTGATTAAACGTTCTAGCGAGGTCGGTTTCCTCCATGTCTGCGTTTGCATTGCAGCGGTGAGAGGCGCCTGGCAGAGCGGATTCTTCGACCAGGGCTCTTTCATGGAGATCATGGAGTCTTGGGCTCAGACGGCGGTGGTGGGCAGAGCGCGGTAAATCTGTTAATGCGCACTGTTTCCAGTTTGTATCCATATGTTCATACGTCAGTAAATTTGTCGAATTCTTGTGTGTGCAATATCTCGGGGCAGCCTGGAGAGAAAATATTTTTATGTGGACATATGTCGATTTTAAGGATGAACTGGATAGATTTTGGTGGTCAGCGGTCAAAGGTCAAGTCTCTGCGGCTTCAAGACTGTGTCTGTTTCATGAATTTGATATCTTGGAAAAAACACCTGGAGGAAAAATTTCAAAATTGGTGTCAATATTAGCTTAAGCTCAATGCTGTCAGAAGGTCAAAGATCAAGGTCATCGGACCTCACCAAACACATCTTTGGCTATAATTCTTAATGTTATGGCTGGTTATGACAAAATTCCGCAAAAATGTCTAAAAAATAAGATATGACATGGCATGATACTTTCTAATAGGTCAAAGGTTAACTTCTCTGCGATTTGTCCCATCCTCACGAATATGTATGAATTACCTGGAGGGTATTTCTTCCAACTTTAAAAGTCAAACAAGATGACATTGCCTTACTCTTAGTACATGTAACACAAATCCATCAAAGTCTTTCACTTTGTGCGTGACGGACGGTCGTGGATGTTAACTGCAGCACGACTGGTTTTGGCATGCGGCCGCTGCATGGCGACTGCATTTTACGCAAATCATCATTCGTCCATGATCGCAGATTTATTAAATCTAATTCCTTGCATTGTCGCCCATCACCTTCGAATCATCACAGGCTGGGAGGCATCCCGCTGGGCGTCATCGCTGTGGAAACGCGCACAGTTGAGTTCACTGTGCCGGCAGATCCAGCCAACTTGGATTCAGAATCCAAAGTGAGCAAAATCCCTGCACGGGTCCATAATTCAATCATATTGCATAACAGGCGGCGACTCTGCCTCGATGACCGTTTCTCCTCCGGGTTGACGTGCGTTTCTTTCAGGTTCTGCAGCAGGCCGGCCAGGTCTGGTTTCCGGATTCTGCCTTTAAAACGGCGCAGGCCATTTCTGACTTCAACCGTGAACGTTTGCCTCTCATAGTGTTTGCCAACTGGAGGGGCTTCTCTGGGGGAATGAAGGGTATGAGATGAACGGTCCGCAAGCCAGAGGAGTCGGCATCAAAGCTATTTTAAGATGAGTAAGTATTATATAGATCATTAATGTGGTCTCTTCGTTCCTCTCCCAGACATGTATGACCAGGTGCTGAAGTTCGGGGCCTATATTGTGGACGCCCTGCGGGGTTTCCGTCAGCCAGTGCTGGTGTACATCCCACCACAGGCTGAGCTGAGAGGAGGCTCCTGGGTAGTGATTGACCCCACCATCAACCCGCTGTGCATGGAGCTGTACGCCGACATTGACAGCAGGTAACTAACTCGATGGTGTTTGAGGTGACGGGTGTGTGTGTGTGTGTGTGTGCGCATGTGTGAATCAACCATTTGTCACTCTCTGGTGTTGGGTGCTGTCGGGCTTTCTCTGGGCAGGGGTGGTGTGCTGGAGGCTGAGGGTACAGTGGAGATCAAATTCAGGAGGAAGGACCTGCTGAAGACCATGAGGAGGCTGGATTCGGTCTACGCCAGTCTGGTAGAGAAGCTTGGTAAACGCTCTTTCTTTTGAAGACACGGAAGCCGCCACACTTTTGCATCGCCGGCATCGTTGTGACCCGTTTGCGTTCATCAGCTTCCCCGGAGCTGCCTGAGGGGGAGTGTAAAGAGCTGGAGTCCAAGCTCAAAGCCAGAGAAGAGTTCCTCTTGCCCATCTACCACCAGGTGGCAGTGCAGTTTGTGGACCTCCATGACACTCCCGGCAGGATGCAGGAGAAGGGTGTCATCACCGTGAGTGCGCCGCATGGACACCGGAAGAAAGCTTGATACATCAGATGCAAAAAAGTAGATTTGAGGAGATTTTCCCCCATGATAACCTAGTTGTTTTTCCGCCCTTTGACAGGATATTTTGGAGTGGAAGAACGTGCGGACCTTTTTCTACTGGCGCCTGCGCCGCCTCTTGCTGGAGCAGGCGGTGAAGTGTGAAATCATGCAGGCCAACAAGGACCTCAAAGACGGACACATGCAGTCCATGCTGCGGCGCTGGTTTGTCGAGACGGAGGGAACCGTCAAGGTACGCGGCCGCAGCCGGAGGAGGCGCCGCACAGCATGCTGGCACACGAAGCTGCCACGGGGGAGCTATAAATAAAAGCCTGTGAGGCAGAGAATTGTGATAAGGAGATCATGAGCAAAGGTCAAGGTCGCAGGACCTCACAAAACACATATTTGGTTATACCTCTCAATGTTAAGGTTAAAGTTGAATTTTACTATCCCCGTTGGGGCAATTCTGCTTACAGCCAGCAGCGACAAATAAGAGAAGACCAACACACAAGCTGTAAAAAACACACAATACGCTATAAATACAAGAAAGAAAGATAAGAGCGGGGGGAAAAAAAGAAAAAAGGGATAGGGGGGGGAGGGGGGGGGTCACACGATGCTGTTGAGGAGCTTGATAGTGGGAGGGATCGATGCATTTTTTAAAAATGATTCATCCTGCAAATTGGTAGCACACATCCACGGCCCGATGGCAACATTTCAGTGTTATATGCTGATTATGGCAAAGTTCCACACAAATCTCTAAAAGGATAAAAAGGATATGATGTGACATTTTGCAACTAAAAGGTCAAAGGGCAACCTTTCTTCGATTTGCGCCATTCTCATGGATATCTGTGAAGTGCCATGAGGGTATTTGTTCCAATTTGGCAGAAGTGTCACTGTGGGCTCACGGATGAATTTATCAGTTTGCTGGTAAAAGGTCAAAGTTCCAACTCACTGTAACCAGGAAAAGCACATCTATGGCCGTAACGTTCAAAACCATCAGCTGATCATGACAAAATTACACGCAAAAATGTCTAAAATGATTTCAATGTCATTTGTATGAAAAAGGTCAAGGGTCAACATCACTTTCTTGGAAACGCAATTTTTCAGGAGTGCCCGGAGGCAATTTCATTACGTTTTGCTGGGATTTCAGATTTGGGCTCAGGGATGAACTGATTAGATTTTGGTGTTCACCGGTCAAACGTCAAGGGATTTGTGACATCAGAAAGCACTTATTTGGATATAAGTCGAACTGATTGACATTTTAAACGAATGTCTAATGGAATGAATTGGTGACGTGATTACGTGTATCTGCTCCTAATACAATGCTTAAGTCCGGTCCCTGCACTGTCAACATTTCAACATAATAACACTGCAACACTGCACAATGCCATTGTCTCTGTCCGTCCAATCAGCATTTACTTCCTGTCTTGCCTCTGCTTGTGCCTTGCGTTGCAGGCCTACCTTTGGGACAACAACCAAGCAGTGGTTGAGTGGCTTGAAAAACACTGGTCCAAAGAGGATGGCACCCGAGCGGCCATCCGAGAGAACATCAAGTACCTCAAAAGGGAAAACACTTTAAAACATATCCGCAGGTACACACACACACACACACACACAGACTCACACATACACTGGCATGTTCTCTTTGAGATCCTCCGACTGAACGAGCCGAAAAGTCTCCACTCACAACATTCCCACGAGGTGCGGCGCATTTTTTCCCCCCAAACACATTCTGTGAATCACATGTAGCCATTTTCCAGACCGCTTCATTGACTCTTATTTTCATGAGGCTGATGAAGAGGCAGACAGCCGTTGCCTGGCAGCGAGGCGGAGCGGCGCGTTCGGTCGACACCGCGGCTGCCGCTTTTAAGTTCTTCGTGGTCACACGTCAACATGGCTGACATCACGGCACGGCCTTCGTCTTAAAATTATGTGTTTGACAGACACACATTGTCATAAAATCCCAACTTCAAAAGTGCAGAACAGCAATTCGGAAAGTGCTTAAATGGCTTAAATGGTCTTTATTTATTTTTTTTCTGCCTATAGAAACAGAAAAAAGGACATAGTTTTGATAAATAAATAAATGATATTATTCGTTTGGGGTTGTGCTGCAGATTGCATGTACTGTACAGTACATACTTTTTAAACAGATCTTTGCCTTTATTGAAAATTTTCTGTGTGGATTTTTAAGGTCCATATTTCATTCCCCCTTATTTACATCCATCAAAGTGGCGACCAGCTGACAGATGACTCTGAAAATTCTGCATCACGTGTTAACCATTTCGCCGTGGTTATTAGGTACATTTGTCTCATGATTTTTAATTTTTTTTTTCCTCTCCATCCATCCTAGTTTGGTTCAGGCCAACCCGGACGTGGCCATGGACTGCATCATCCACATGAGCCAGAGCATCACGCCGTCCCAGAGGGCCAAACTCTCCCATTTGTTTGCCACCATGGACAACAGCGGCACCGGTTAATCTGCGGCTCCTTTACCGGGCCACATTATTAATTAATTGCACTATTAAAGTTTCATGCTAAAGAGACGTAACGCTGTTAATTGTGGGGGAGATTTTGGTGCACAGAAAGGTTGTGGAAAAAGTGATGATAGCATAATTTTCAGGATTGTAGTTGTAACTTTTTTTTTTTGGTTTTTGTCGCAACGCAAATGTTTCACAAAGTGTTTTTTTTTTTTGCTCAGTGGTCAGAGACTCTGACAACTCAGTCACATGACTGCTGCTGACTGGCGTCCGCTCAGGGACGTGAGTCTGTTCTTAAAGTACAGGCGGAGCTTATCTTTAACATTTAAGGAACTCGCTCCAGAAACCGACTTTTTGGTCCACATTAACACACATTGCCCGTGTCAGTATTTTCTACCCGCAGTATGTTTGTGCCAGTGTTACTTTTTGCCATGTCAGATATGTTTAAGTGTCACAACGTGAATGGGGATTCTTTGTCTGTATAGCGATTTTGTTATCTTTGAATGTAGCCTGCAACAAAGCTCAGTCAACGGATCAATTCTATGATCACTCTTCAGATAAATCACAAAGAAAACATTTCCATATTCTGAGCCGGAAAACGCAGAAATCAATGGTTTCTGAACAAAATGACTTTTTTTTGTTGTTGTTGTTTAGCAGCACGGAAACGCAGTAATGCGAATTAAGAACAGGTTTTTGTTCGTCACTACACTGTTGATGTCGGACTTTTCATTGTCACTCTCAAGTTTGCGTTTGTTCATCGACGCTGATGGATTTATGCGCTAAGGCAACGGAGATAATGACAGGAGATAATGTGACACTGGAGGTTTCACCAAAGATCAGCCTTTAACCACTAAAGTGGCCCCTCGGTGTAATGGCTTGATTCACCATACCTCTAACCAGAACACCAGAGCTACAAGCCATGATATTTCATCTGAATGTACATTAAGTGTGTGTTCTGTTTGTCAATAAATGTCACTGATTTACTTTTTTGGCAAAAGAAACCTCTTTTATTTACCCATTTGATTTTTATTTCGGTCAAATTAATGAACATGATATACATCTGACTTTCAGACATGTTAATCACAGTGTGTGGAGGGATAATGCGTAAAAATGGCGCGTGAAGAGTGAGTGCTGGCGCACGCTCGTCATTTTGGGATAAAGTGGGTAAATACAGTCGAAAGAAAGCTTTTCTGTGGTAATAGAAATTTGAAACATTCAAATATATACAGCAAAAGATTGGTAGAGTCGTCACCTTCTCCAGCTGCCTTTTTATAAATATAAATAAAACATCACAGCAATAATGTCTAACACAATACAACAGACGAGAGACGGGGCGCTACGGTATGGTCGGCCTTTAAACACAGTGGACAGTAGAAAAACTGGCAGATGCTAACTCACTTCTCCACGCAGGATGTTTGTACTTACACAGGTTTAAAGTCTTTGCTTGGCAAAGCTAGATATTTTAAGTCTTACATATTTCTTCTTCCAGCCACCTCTTTATTACTCATCACCAGTTTCATTTCTGATTGGTCAGTTTTCCCCCTGGACTGTATGCAATGATCGGATGGGGGTCGGGCGTGGGGGGGGTTCTCGCCCCACCCCCAAACATCCTCATTCAGATGGTTCCCAGCTGATTTGTACAAAAAAAAAAAAAAAAAAAGTCTTCATGTGGCGCTCACAGGTATCCAGAGAATAAATCGTGACTCCTTTAGAGAGTTAAGCTGCTTTAAAGCAGGGCGATGGGCTTGCTGGTGGCCGGCGTGCCCATGTACTGGGAGGAGAGAGCATCCTGGGATGTGTAGGAGGTGTACAGGCCCGTCACTTGCACGTCCGCCAGCGGCAGGTTGGCGCCGCCGGGCGCAGGTGGAAGGCTGGTGCCCAAATCACAGTCTGATAGTCGCAGGGGTGAGTTACTGAAGGTGCCCAAGGCATCCAGGTTAAAGCTGTCGTCCTTCATTTCCTCCCACAGGTTACCTGAGAAGACGAGACACGGGGGTTACCGCACCGCGATTATCCAACAAACAGAAGGGCGACCAAAAATAAACAAAATACCTTGAAGGGCAAAGTCCATGATGCTGGGATCCAGCGCGTCCACCTCTGTGTGGGTGTCTACGTGCACGCTGTAGAAGTCGTCCGGCGGCTTGCTGGGATGCTGGGTGAGCGGACTGTGGGAGAGGTCGGGGACCGTGTGGAGGGGAGGCGTCTGGGCCGGGGCCGGGGACATGGGCGCCAGCCGGGCCTGAGCCTGGAGCTGGGCCTGGATCTGGTGATGCTGGTGCATGGGTAAACACGGCAGGGAGAGGGTGACTATGGGCTGGGGCTGCATCTGGGCCGGGACGGGCAGCGGCAGGGCGGCGGGGCACCCGGGCAGCCGGGTCATGCCGGGCTCCATGGCCTTACGCCTGCAGTTCTCTGGGCGGTCCGTGATCAGTTTGTCCAGCTCATCTGCGAGTAAGAGGAGAGAGGATCTGAATACGGGTCGTCCTCGTGGATGGCTGCCGGCTGAGCATTAGACCTTTAACAACACAAGAGACAACATTTCTGACCCGGATTAGCCATGCTGCGGCGGATGGCTGGCAGATCCTTGCGTTTCCACTTCTGCATCTCTTCCTCCATCTTGTCAATCTTGGCAGGGTTCAGCGCCCATAGACAGCCCTTCCGGGACGAGCTGCTGGTCTTGTTCTCCACTTTCTCGAAGCATTTGTTTAGGGACAGGTTGTGTCTGACCGAGTTCTTCCACCCGTCTGGTGCGGTCTGCAGGGAGGAGAGGCGGCATGAATGCTCACGCTCTCACCTGATTTATTTCACAGATTTTGATATTGACGGAGAATCGTACCTTGAAATAAGGAAAGTGCTCCTTCATAAAGCTATAGATCTCACTGACGGGGAGGCTTCCAGTTTTGCTGTTCTTCAGAGCCATGGCGATCAAACAGCTACGTAAAAACACAAGATAAAATAAAAATCATGATGCATTTGAAAGCAGAATAAGGTGGTATCCACCGACGCTGGTGAGTATTTTTCTCGTCTTTTTCCTGACCTGTAGGAGTAGATGGGCTTGGGGAACGACTTGGGCTGCAGGTCCTGCTCTTGTGGCGCCAGGCGAGGTTGCGTAAATAGACTTTGGTTGTTGAAAGAGACGTTGCTATACAGCCCACCGGCCGAGCACTGAGAGAACAAAGAGAATAACGAGGAACTTTAAAAAATGTATGCTTTCCTCGCCGATCGATTTGTACAGCTTATGCAGTTTTGTGTGTCTACGTATGTGTATGTAAACACTTGTATATACCTCGCTACTGCCACTTTTTGTATCTTTTATCTGTATTTGCATCATTTCATGTAATGGCACTATATATAGTTTGCGCTTAATCTTTGTAGAACTGTTGTGTCTATGCGCGCGCACATAATAAATCACATTGTCACAATCATTTCATGAGAAGAGATAAAAAAAAAATCATTTTAATATACAGAACATATTTGCAAGCTATGTACATATATATTTTAGATATTTTCATATATAGACAACATGTTGTCTACATATATTTATATATATAGAGAGAGAATATATGTACATAGCTTGCATATATGTACTGTATATTGTACACTTTTGCCCTTATTTTAACATATAAACATGTACATGTACATGTATTGAAGGTATGTACATGTTATATTTTTTTATATATGTGTACATACCTTGCATATATGTAGTGTATATTCTACACTGTTGCCCATAAAGTTGGAAAAGAAGATTTTTCAACTTTTTTAACAATTAATTATTTTGGAAATATTATTTATTCTTGATGGATAAAGTCCATATCTTCTCAAAACTTTATTGATCAGTCTGGTCAAAGATGTGATTATTATGCGCATGGATAGGAATAAAAAGAGGAATGTGTCTGAAAACAAACTGATTCCAGGAAGGGTGCATATATGTATATATGTTGCATTCTAGCTCTACGATGTATTGAGGGTTTCTGCTGCGGTGACACGGGAACTGACCAATCTGGCCACAATAAAGTACATTTATCATCCATCGTCTATCAAATGTGACCGTTTACGAACCGGAAGGAGAGTCTGTTACCTGTTGTCCAGTTTGGGTGAGGGAGTACACCTGCTGCGGCGCAGGCTGGTAGACTGAGGTAGGACACTGGTATCCTGGCGAGGGCAGCCCGTTCATGGAGAACGGAGACACCTGCCAAACACACACACATTCGACATCAGGTTTTAAAACACCTGCATGACAAAAAAAAAACCCATCTTCCTCGCTGGTGCTGCTAAAAAAACCCCAAAAACTCACGCTTCCGCTGTGGGTGTTGATGATGCTGATTCCCAGGGGGCTGTGCTGCATGTTGCTCTGGAGGTGGAGCATGGAGCCCTGGCCAGCTGCCATCGTCATGTTGTTCAGCTGAGCTGTAAGAACGTTTGCCCAATAGAATCACGGTTGTATCGCTGCTGCCTTCCAGCCAATCAGATATTTGGGGTTGAGATTTCTGATGTCTAAAGATGAATCGCGTGTTTTCCACAAACCTCGACAGACGCCGTTTTATTATAATCTTAAAAAGAATTGTTTGTAATTGCTTTTTTTGTTGTTGTTGTTGTTTTGTTTTTTTTTGCACTTTTAACACCAAATGCTGCCGGGTGGACTAACAGGCTGATTTGAAGTTGACTTCTCAAACCAGTAAAATAAAAAAAATAAAAAAATAAATTCCAATATAACTATGTGAGTGGATTAACATTTGGGGTTAACCATCCCTGTATGGCAATTATGAGTTGCATTATATTAGCATTTATCTTGTTTGATGAGATCGAACGTCATTAATACCGGAGCAGAAATTTCACGCTGTCGCATCCTCGGAGGCCGGAGCGAGCCGGCAGTCCTGATTTATCCAATCAGGGATGTGATGAGGTTTTTTTTTGAATGTGCAACTGTCCCCTCACCTGTCTGTTGCTCCAGCAAGCTGCCCTGGGGCCCGCCGCTGTGACCTCGGCTATCCACCATCTGCTGTAGCCGGGGCACATCCACAGAGGTGAGCCATGATAGGGACTGCAGGTCCCCAGGGAGGTCCTCCTCCCTCAGCTGGGGTGGGTCCGTGGTCAGAAGCCTTTGAAAGAGGAGGAGGGAGGAGGGAATGAGTGGGGGCGGAGGGGGGATAAGATGACTATCAGCCCGGATACACACACACACACACACACACACAATCTAGAATTTACATCCAAATATTGAAAGTAAGATTTTGTATACTTTAAAACCGGTGTCATGAGTGGGGATGCAGGGAAGCAGAGATGAAAGCTGCTGAGTGAAGCTGCGTATTAGCCACGATGCTATCGAGGATTTATTATAAGAAGATTAGCTACAAGTGTTATTTGGCAGTGACAGTTCTATTTTTTTTTTTTGATTAGCAATGAGGGGGTTAAACAAGCTTTCAGGGGGGGAAAAAACAACCCCTATGCACAATAAACTTCGCTTATATTTCTTTGCCCTTAGAATATCGAACATTAAAAATAAAAGAAATTCAAAATAGCAAAAAAGTAGTCAGTATTAAATCTTCGATCCAAGGACAAGGACTTTTTTTTCCAACCTGTAATTTTACTTGTAGAATTAATTCACACTGTTTTGTTTCTTTCTCTCTCTCTCTATATGCTCGCAGTAAATGAAGGACTTTTATTTAACTACCGGCTCCAATCAGCTTTCAGTCATTACGTCTTTTATGCAGCGAGGCTCGGAGAGAAAGAAAAGACAGGAATCCTCTTGAATCCTCTTCAGTCGTCTCTGCACACACACACACACACACACACACACACACTTACTGTGCAGGGGTTTAGTAATTGGAGTCGCTATGACAACACATACTATTCAGTTACTTTGTGGCTCTGCGGACAGTGAGGGAGTACAACGCCCCCCCCCCAAACCCATACACACACACGCACACACACACACACACTCACACACAGGAAAACCACGTCGATAATTTTCCTAATA
>CAAKHG010052116.1:0-12769 GCA_901007715.1 Dactylopterus volitans
CTTCCTCTTTCTGATGATAATGACACTATTCTGACAATTGTGGATCGGTTCTCCAAGGCGGTTCATTTTGTCCCCCTCCCTTAACTACCCACCGCCTTGGAGACAGCTAATCTCCTGATCCAGCATGTGTTCAGGCTCCATGGAGCGCTACAGACATTGCCTCAGACCCGGGGCCCCAGTTTGCTTCCCAAGTGTGGAAGGCCTTTTGCACAGGTTTGGGGGCCACCCCCAGTCCAACGGCCAGACTGAGCGGGCCAATCAGGACCTTGAGGCTGCCCTACGCTGCGTCGCCTCCCGCCGCCCTGCATCTTAGTCCACCCATCTTCCCTGGGTGGAATACGCAGACAACACCCTGGTCAGCTCCACTACGGGAATGTTGCCGTTCATGGTGGTGTCCGGCTTTCAGCCTCCATTGTTCCCCAACCAGGAAGCCGACGCGGCTGTGCCGTCTGTCCAGGCATAATTCTGGAAGATAAGACGGGTTTGGCGGGAGGCGCGAATAGCGTTGGGCAGGACCGCAGATCGGAACCTGATCGGAACATGTTTACTTGCCATGTTTCCCTTGCACCAGAGACCTCAGCAGTTGTGAAAGCTCAAAAGAAAACATCAGTGTCATGTCATCTGTTTGGTAGCAGATTATGTCCACTGTTGGCCCTAGTGCAATTTCCGAAATATGTGGTAATGGAGGTCTGGGTGTGTCATTCCTACACACTGTACCTTTTTAAACCAAATGTCAAAGGAGGCCACAATTGCAGGTCAGTGGAGGGCTGGCACTTGCCACAGAGCTGTGGCAAGTGTTCTGTATGTGTGGCAAATATTTTGGATATGTTCAGGCAACAAGAATAATTTGATAAAAGTGTAAATAAGTTGAGTAATACTGTTTTAGCCACTTCTAATTTTAATTTATCAAAGTGTAACACGTAACTGCTCGCTCTTCTAATATCTGTAGCTTATCAATGTTATATAAAAGTTTCACCATAATATTTTAATGGCCATGTGATAATAACATACACCACTCTAAAAGTGAGCTTTGTATAGGAAACACCCTCCCTCAGACAAGAAGGAACAACTGATGTCAAGCTCATTGATCAGCACTATGCATCCACAGTGTCTGCCCTTCCCAATAGATAAAGTATTCCAACACACAGTGATTATGGATGCTACTAGTTGGGGGCCGCATTCAATGTGTCAACAGAGGAGATCTCATTACCAAGCAGGGATCTGCGATCGCGCAGGATTGGTCCCGTCACTCACCTGTCATGGATCAACCAGCAATCTTGGTGGCTTTACCTGTAACAGTTGATTAATATATATTTTTGTACAATCAAGGCTATTCAAACTATTTACATAACAAATCTACTGTAATCAGTTCAGTCATAGTTGTAGGGTGTTTCCATTTGAAGCAGGTATAAGAGTGACTATATAGAGGTGTTTTGGTGAAGGTGAATTAGACTGTTTAAAAACATAGTCTAGGAGGTGTGAGCGCTCCTTTTCCCCATTCCCCTTTGAACTACTATAACCTCCTTTTAAAAGTTACCATGCAATGTCTTCACTTGCTGCATTTCCAGTCTTGCTCACACTCACAGTTGTACATCTCATTCACTCCATGGTTGGTGCAATCCTCTTTTTTCCAGAAGCATGCACCTGCTGATGCAGTTTCAGACCTTCCTTGTCATTCAGAAACATAGTCCATCAAACACTACCTTCATCACATATTGTGCCGGAGACGGTGTCAGTGAGCAAGACAAGAAGAACCTTGTTCCTATAGTGTAACGCTCCAGTGGTTAATTTGTGTCCATCACTGTCCATTATCTGGAGAAAATGACTGGAGCTTTATCAAAAGTACTGCTTTCTCAGTTTTCTCTCCATGTCCTCTAAACAGTCTGGAATGCCTTGGTTTGGGCAGGGATCATTACACGAGTGGCCCCCATGCGAGTGAGGTTCCCAGGGTTGGGTTTTGGAAAAGGGTTGGGCTTGGAGCTGGAGGTAGACATGGAGGTGGATGTAGAACGTGGTCCTGAAGACTTGGGGACTGTCTGATTGTAGCCAGGTGGAGACTGAAAGTAACTAGAGGCTTGGTTCTCTTTGAGGACAGCCACTGCAGGAATGTGCGCTTGTTGGCCTTGGGTTGCCATGTTGTGCACCATCGATTGGGTGGACGAAGTGCCTGAGCGAGAGCTGCCAGAGCGAGATGAGGAGAGTGAGTTGGGCTTCATTAGTTTGGCTTTGGGAGCCTCTGCATCTTCCCTGAAATGATTTTAAACAGTGCACCCAAAAGATTAAAATTAGTAGAATTGGACAGAATTTATAATTTTGCATATATAAAACTGTATCCAGGTCAAGTAAAGTAGACACTATTCTGATCCTCCTATGACATGTGTTGGAGCAGGGAGACATCTTTAACATGAGGGCAGTAGCCTTTGAGAAGCAGGATTGAGGACCCCTGGTTCAAGGCTTTTATTGTGAAAGGTAGTACAGAGATCTGTGATGTACTGCCTTTGCCAATGTAGGACTTATCATTTCCATCTGAGTTCAAATTACCTACCTGTGTTATTTTTTTTGGACTGACACTGTTACACAAAATTAGAATCAATGAATAGCCTGATGTAGAATGTAGATAAACATATCAATTCATGAACCTTGTGTTCATTCCAAATAAAATTTCTTTCTTTCAAAACCTGCCTGCATTACCCACAATGCAACTCCATTTTATTCACTTAGCAGAAACAGACATGTTGCACGAGCATTGGGTGAAGTAGCTTTAAGCTGCAAGCAGAAATGTGCAATCTTTATTTATTTCTAACTCCACAACCCATGATTTTCTTTAAACCTCTAGTATTCAGCCTCAAAAGATACTGACACCAGCATCATCGAATGATGCTATTCATCAGATTTCAAACTGTTTCCCCTGAAACCGCAACAGTCATGATATGAAAAGAGAAATGTTTACTCACTTACTACAGTGGATAAACCATTTTGTATTGCTTTTCTAAAATTTAAACAGTAAATTCTATTCAGTATACAGTGCATTACAAAATTGTCATCATACACACCCAACGCTTGTAAATATAACTTCTGAGCAGCAGAATTCAAATGTGGGATGCTACTATTAGCTGCTAGTTAATGTGACCTTTTTTGTTTTACTTGGTGAGTATCTGGTGAGCAGAATACTCTTCTAGCATCTCATTCGTGCAGAGGCTCATGTCCTCTTCTGCTTGAGCAGCCGGATTTTATATATTATTAATAAAACTGACTGGAACTGTATTTCACAATCCTTTTTTGCCTGAAATGTGGGAAAATAGTTATTGTAAATTTTACCTAACTTATTGTATACTTGTGAACTATAACAACAAAGGTGGGCTGCTGCTTTAAAGTAAAAAGTTGATTTTAATTTATTTGATTGCATTGCTTAATTGACAATACTTGTCTTGAAGCTTAGTATATAATAGTATATGACAGTTCCAGCTGTAGATCATTGTGATTTCTTAGATGCATATATCAGATATAAATGAAGTTGTTGAAGTCAACAGTGTAGAGATATGTCAAGAACACATACGGTTTGAAAAGTAGCAATCTTGATGTCTTTGGCCTATCAGATACGGTGCAGATGTTCTTGAACTTGTAAATGCAAGAATATTTGCACCATATCTAAAAACAAATATCCAGAAAATAATTATCAGCCAAATAGTGCCCCAAATGTATCAACAGCTTTCTAAGCCAATTTAAAAATGCTTATCCATTTTCCAACATAAATTGCCGGTCTTCCTTTTTTCTTTCTTATCCTTTATTTGCACAAGAAGCATTCACTGAGAGCAATACTCTTTCCTTCAGGAATACATTCACACCTGGAACCAATCTGAAATGCACACCACTGAGCTATTCACACGTGCAGCGGATGACGAGGACCTTGCTTATGGTGGTATTGACAAAGTAGCAAGTGGCGCTCATTCATTTTCCCTGATTCACCACTGCCCCACAATTTAGCCTGCATGTGTGGTTCAGACTGGTTCATTTAATACCTGATTTCATTTGGGGTCTCCTCTTCTTCATATTTCTTCATCTCTTTTTTGCGGAATACCAACCAGATGATGAGAGTGATGAGGAGGACTCCGAAGGACACACCAACTACTGCCCCTGCTACCACACCCATCCCCCTTACATCTACACACACACACACACACACACACACACAAAGACAAATAGGCTTGGGCATAACACATACAGAGATGGTAGAAAAGTGTTCATGGACTAACAATGTCGACTTTAGTCTTTTCTTCATTTCTTGATAATCACAGAATACTGCATTATTGTCAGCCTTAAATCTTGATACATCACTCTAGACAATAAGAACAAAAATGATTCAAGTCAGTTTCATTTCAATGTGAGATGTTTTATGGGTTCATTATTAATGGAAAATATTTGTCAGGGTCTGGGGTTTTGCTGTTGTTTTCTGTCTGGGTGTTTTTCATTTTTTTTTCCATTGCTGCTCTCCCCTTGTGTGCTTGCTTGACAGAATGTATAGCTGCTCTGACTCTCCCTGGCTGCAGCCGAATTACACACCAGTCATCCCTCTCCAATCAAGTGCTCTATGTGATCCTGGCTCTGTCTCCACCGCGATGCCAGATAATTCCATCATTCATAGTAGTGCTAGAAGAGTTTCCCTTGCAGAGCTGTGTGATCACCAGTGTTATCCTTTGTTCTCGTAAGTCTTCTAATTTGTGTCTTTTCTTTCCTGTGCCTCCGGTGTAGCGCTCTTGTCCTTTTGATGCAGCCGACTCCGTTCACCTGCCAAGCTCTTCACCATGCTCGTTTGGTAGGCTCGTCTGCCATGCTGTGTTGTATTGTCTGAATTCTACTTTGTTCAACTTGTTATTAATTAAATCCCTTAACACTGTTTATGTTTTCCCTGTTTTCTGCTACTTGGGGCCCACCCGTATCATGTAGCATATTTCACATCGTAGGACTGCATGCAAGAGAGGGGGTATTATGAAGAGAGACTTTCTGGTGGTTCAAAGACTTTTTATATGCTGTGAGGGGAAATATCATGTTAACAATTCAAAGATCAGGAAGTGATGCCAACTCACAATGCATCTTGACCTCCACTGTGCAGCTCTCTTCTCCCACATCGTTGCTGGCGGTACATTTGTAGACGCCATTGCTGTCTTTGGTTAAGTTCCTCAAAATCACAATTTCTGGGTTTTTCAAATCTGATGTACCAATGAAAAGAGTGAAGTTTCAGCTTCTTTCAATATATTTCAAGATTAGCTCTGTGTTGATTCAGACACATTTTTAGAAAAGCAAAACTCAATTCAATGTTGTTTTCAAAGCACCGAATATTACCATAGGTTATCTTGGGGCACTTCTCATATTAAGCATGTCTAAACCATTCTCATGATGTCAGAGACCTAAAAATTCCCTCCATGAACAAGAAATAGTGGTGAGGGAAGAAACCCTAGGGTGGAAGCTAGGGGTTTCAATATCTACACGTGTACATGGATAGCAAATCAAAACCGTTTAGAAAAAAATCAATAACCATGGAAACGAAACGTTCTTTTTTCCTCCTCGTTTATTTCTCTCAAAGTATTAAGGGGTGTAAATGCTACCTGAAAGCTAAAGATGATGATATTAACTTAACAATAATTGTTATCAGGGGTGCAGTTATCCTCACATGTAATAGATACATGGGGCACATTACGTTGCACAAACAACTGATCGTGTATCACGTGACTTTAACTTGACAGTGGAGGCGAAGGTGGTTTGTAAAAAGCAGAGCAATGTGTGGCAGTTTTTGTTTTGTTTTGTTTGCAAAAAATGGAGCTACAGTTCAGTGTACGCTTTGTCAGACCAAGTTGGCTCATTTTAGCAGAACAGGACACCTGAACAGGACATGCGATCGAGACACCCGAACAAGCTGCAGGCAGAGACTGCTGTTGACAACGGTGCTCGCAATTAATAGCCTAGGATAAAAAAATTATGCTGTGGGTTTTGTGTGTTGCAAACTGACATAAAAACCTCACTTAAGGCATATCTGAATATGCTGTCCACTTGTAAAGAGAATTTTCTTGAAAAAAACAAAACAAATAAAATGGCATATCCTACATATCAAACAAGGCCTAATTAAATCCAAAGGGAATATGCAGTTTAAATGACCTATCAATTCTGAATATTGCTCAATCTCCTTAATAGTGGAAAATTTGTCGGCTGTACCCGCTCTTTAGATGGACTTACCTATCAGGGCAAGCGGAGGCAGCTTGCCAACATATTTGCCCTTGTCATGTAACCTCTCCCATTTGTAGTGGATGGGATCAGAGCCTTCAGCAGACTTGCACTTCATTTTAACATTGCCACCTTCCAACAGTTTGCCCTCCATCCAGCACTGTGGCTTTGATGGTTTCACTGCAGACATACAGTCAGAAACAGACAGTGTTAGGATCTGTATTATAGTTGTTATGCATTTCCTGTTTTATTGTAGTCTGTGCACTGTTATATTGCTGTTTAGCTTTCTGTCTTTTCCCTTCACTGTGATTGCTGCCCCTGGCCTGTGTTTCACTTGTATCTCATTCACCTGTGTATTTGAACCCTCTCTTTCCACTTTCTTTGCCAGATTGTCTTTGTTACCTTGTGTTCAAGCTCTCACTTTCTGTTCTTCCTAAGACCAGTTTTGGTATTTTTGACTTTTGGAGTTCTGCCTGTTTCCTGTCTTTGTTTGCTTGATTCTGAACACGTTTTTGAATGCCAGATGCTGCAGCGGCTGCTCCAGCACCAGTTGTTTGTGAAGGCAGAGAAATGCAGTTTCCACCAGACCGGGGTCATTCCTGGGGTTCATCATTTCACCAATGCTGATCAAGATGGACCCGGAAAAGGTCAACGCTGTGCTGAACTGGCCTGTGCCCACCGACCAGAAGCGGCTCCAATGTTGGAATTTGCCAACTTTTACCCTTGTTTCATCCAGAACCACAGCCAGGCTGCTGCTCCTCTGCATGCCTCACCACCTCAAGCTCCACGTTCTCCTGGTCCCCTGAGGCAGCTTTCTGGGGCCTCCTGTCGATGTTTTCCTCATCACCAATCGTGCAGATGCCCCACCCCAAGCTCCAGGTTATTGTTGAAATGGATGCCTCTGAAGTGGGGGTCGGTGCTGTCCTCTTCCAATGCTCTGCTGACGACAGCAAGGTTCATCCCTGCGCCTTCTTTCCCTGGAAACTTTCACCTGCTGAACACAACTATGACGTGGGGAACAAGGAGCTTCTGGTGGTGAAGTCGGCATTAGAGGAGTGGAGGCACTGGCTGGAGGGGGTGGAGCAGCTGTTCCTAGTCTTGACCGACCACAAAAACTTGCATTTCATTCGTGGAGCTAAGAGACTCAACTCCAGGCAGGCTAGGTGGGCCTTGTTCTTCACCAGATTCAATTTCACCCTGTCTTATCACCCTGGATACCACAACATCAAGCCAGTTCCAGGCAGGAGACTGCCCTTGGGATGCAGCTACCATCCTGCCGCCAGACTGCATAGTCGGGCTGGTGACCTGTGACATTGAACAAGGTCCAGCATTGACTCCCAGAGGCCCAGATTCCTCATGGTTGCCCTCTTGGTCAACTTTTCGTCCCAGGCCCGCTCCGTTCCTGAGTCCTGCAGTGGGGGCACTCTTCCACGCTGAACTGTCATCCCATGGTGAGTAGAACAGTCTTGAAACCCAATGCTTATGGTGGCCCTCCCTTGAGGAGGATCCCCTTGATTTTGTCTCTGCCTGTCGTGTCTGCGCACGCAGCAAGGTCCCCCGTAGCCCTCCAGCTGATCTCCTAAGACCCTTACCTGTACCACACCGCCCATTGTCCCATGTGTCTATAGACTGGTTTGCCTCTTTCAGAGGGTAAGACAGTCATTGACTGCTTTTCCAAAAAGGCTAAGTTCATTGCCCTGCCTAAGCTACCCTCCACCAGGGAGATGGTGAAGGAACTTTTGGTTTTTGGCTCCATGGCCTACTTCAGGACCGAGGTCCCCGGTTTGCCTCACATTTCTGGAGAGTTCCTCTGGCTTCCAGATGCACACCAGCAGCCAGACGGAAAGGTACAACCAGGAGTTGGAGACAGCCCTCTGGTGCATCACCTTCCAGAATCCCTCCAGTTAATCTTGGCAGCTCCTCAAACTGGAGTATACCCACAACTCTCTGCCCTGTGGGTTCAACTGGTATGCCCTCGTTCCAGTGCGCCTACGGGTACCAACCTCCACTTTTCTCTGACCTCAAGGAGGAGGACTCTGTTCCCTCGGCCCACGTCCTGGTTCGCCAATGTCACCTCACCTGGAGGAAGGCTTGGGCTGCCCTCCTCTGCTCCACCATCAAATACCAGAGATCTGCCAACTGTCGTCGCACCACGGCTCCTTGCTACTGGGTGGGCAAGAACGTCTGGCTCTTCACCCATGACCTGCCAATTAGGGGGAGTGCTGCAAGCTGGGTCCAGGTTTGTGGGGCTGTTCCCGATCTCTGGGACCATCAACCCTGCTGCAGTTCTGCTTCTGTTTCCTGGATCAAGTCTGTCAAGACAAGCCGTTTGGTCCCTCCCTGCGACCTTCCTCCTCCACTCAGGAAGGGTATGGTCCAGAGGACTGGTCCTGGGTCCTTGCGAGGGACATCATTTATAAGACTCTGACACATGACTTTCATAGACTCCAGACATTCCACGGACGTCTAGAGATATCGCTTGAGGGAGGTCGGGGTACTGTCAGGACCTGTATTTTATTCTGTATGCATTTCCTGTTTTATTTTGTGGTCTCTGTACTGTTATGTTGCTGTCAATTTGCTTCTTGTCTTTTCCCTCCACTGTGATTGTTGTGCCCGACCTAACCTAACCTCACCTGCATCTTGTTCACCAGTGTATTTCAACCCTGTCTCTTTCCCCTTTCTTTGCCAGATTGTCTTTGTTACCTTGTTTGTGGATTTTTTCTGCACACACGAGTCTACACCAACGAGTCTTCTCACACATAATTTCTTGACCTACGCAAGATTGATGCTATTTGTATGAGCTGAAGTAACACAAGTGAAATGCCCTGCAGTACAATTCTGAACAAAAAAAGCTCTTCAGTTTTTAAATTACGTCAAATTGACAAGTTGAATGTTACATAAATTCAACTTTAATAATCCCGAAAGGAGAAACTTGATTGCCACCATGGCCGCAAACAATACAACATAAGACATCGACAATACTTACAATATCACCACCTAGGGACAACAGTGGATCAATACAACAGGAAAATGACCAAAAAAAAGAGATTAAATGAATAAAAAATAAGTACAAATGTATTTAAAAGTGCAAGGACAAGTACCTATGGCAGCAAGTTATAACAGCAAAGGGTATAGCTGCAATCTAAAGTGCAATGTATAGTACAATAAGCAACAGAGTGTAACAGCAAAAAATATAGCTGATATTTAAGTGCAATGCACAAGCAATATGACAGCAGTTTTAACAGCATAGAAGTATTGCTGCAGTTTAAAATACAGTACAGGGGCAAGTGTATCGGAGCAAGACAAGACAGCAAGAGAGTGTAGCTGTTGTTTAGGTGCAAAGTACAAGGACTAATATAGCAGCAAGACAGGACATCAGCAGTCCAAACTAAAAAGCCTGATTGCTGCAGGAACAAAGGACTTTCTAAGTCTCTCTGTGGAGCATCTGGGCAAAGTAAGACGCCTACTTCTGCCACTTCTAACAAAAAACTGTGCAAAGGATGATCATCTTGAGACAAGATCGCTCTGAGCTTCCTCCTACTCCTCTGCTCCGTTATGACCTCCAGAGAAGCGGGGCTCATACCAATAACAGATCCTGCCTTTTTAATTAGTTTATTGATCCTGTTTCTGTCCTCCGATGTTAGGCTGCCACCCAAACACACAACCGGATAAAAACGGACACTTGCTAAAATGCCATAATAAAAAACATTTAGAAGGGATCTGCTGATATCAAATGCTGATATCAAATGATCTTAGTTTCCTCTCTATGGACTGTCCTTTAATCAGAACAGGATCTGTTTTTGTTTTTTTTCCTTCTCATATTAATGACAAGTTCTTTTGCCTACATTAATGATAAGGTGGGCTTCCTCACACCAACTGCCAAAACTGTCCACTTCTCTTTGGCAGGTGGCATTGTCATTATTAAAAATATAGCCAACCAGTGCAGAATCATCAGAAAAAAATCTGTAAATGACAAGAATTACTGCTGTGCCTGCAGTCAGATGTGTACAGTGTAAATAAAAATGGGGATAAAACTGTACAATGTGGAGCCCCAGTGCTTGAAGTAACAGTTTCTGAACTGCTGCCATGAAGCCTCACATACTGGGGCCGACCTGTGAGGTAATCAGTGACCCAAACGACGGTGGAGCCGTTAAGATTATAATTAAAAAGCGTACTGGCTAAGATATGTGGCCGTAATGTTTTAAAAGCATTAGAAAACTCAAAAAAACATTATTCTAATAGATGCACTACTTAGTTCCAGATGACTGTACACTCTGTGTAACAGATACAGAAGGGCATCATCCACACCTACACCTGCTCTATATGCAAATTGAAGTGGGTCCTGAAAGGCACAGACCTGCCTCTTTCAATGTCTCTCAAAGCACTTCATTACATGTGAGGTTAAAGCAATAGGTCTACGATCTTTCAGTCCCCTGGCATTTGGTTTTTTAGGAACTGGTACAATACATGACGTTTTCCAAATATCAGGAATCTTGGACAAGGACAGAAAAAAAGAAAACAAATGGTGCAAAACTGTGTACAGCTCATCAGTGCACACTTTGAGGACATGTGGCATAACCCCATCTAGACCAGTGGCTTTATTTACTTTTGGCCGTTTAAGCTGGGAGTGTACCTCATCAACTGTAAAAGTTATAGGGGGACAAGGACTAGGCATACCCTCCTCGGAGAGGATGGGGGTGTGTGAAAGGTCGGAGGGCTGCATGGTGGTGCAGTGGTTAGCACTGTTGCCTCATAGCAAGAAGGCCTATGTGGAGTCTGAATGCTCTCCCCGTGTCTGCGTGGGCTCTCTCCGGGTACTCCAGCTTCCTCCCACCTCCAAAAGCATGCTGAACATGCTTAACTGGCTACTCTAAATTGCCCGTAGGTGCGAGTGTGAGTGGCTGTCTGTCCTTCATGTGGCCCTGCGATGAGCTGACGACTCGTCCAGGGTGTACCCCGCCGTTCGCCCATTGGCAGCTGGGATCAGCTCCAGCGCGACCGCGACACGTAACTGGAATAAGCGGAAGACGATGAGATGAGATGGAAGGTCGGAGGTTTCAAAACAGGCAAAGAATTTATGAGCATCATCAGGTGTAAAGGTACCCTCTCTGATGTTAGAGCTAAAAGGACCGTAACCAGTCATAGACCTTAGGCCCACCCATAGATCCTTAGGGTCACATACTTGTAGTTTCTTTTCTACCGTATCCTTAAAATTCTTCTTTCCCTGTCTTCTGACCTAAGATTTTTCTGTGTCAGATTAATTTCCTCTTTATTTCTGCTCATGAAAGTAGCCTTTTTAACATTAATAGCCTTTTTGATTTCTTTAGTCACCCATGGCTTGTTGTTTGAAAACACTTTGATGGTCTTACATGGGATGATCATAGAAGTACAAAAATTAATGTAATCAGTAAAACATTCAGCTACTTCATCAATCTTATTGGAATTGTCCCCATCAATAAATACAGACCAGTCTGTGCAGTCAAAACAGGCTCTTAACTCCTCACATTTGTCCTCAGACCACACCCGGACTGATTTAGTGGAAGTTGGTTGCTTGTGAACCAGTGTGTTGTATTTTGTCATTAGAAGCACCAGGTTATGGTCTGAGCTGCCAAGTGGTGGCAGGGCAATGGAAGAGTAACCGTCTTTAATGTTGCAATAAAATAAATCAATAGTTCTGTCATTTCTTGTTGGGCAAACTGTACCCTCTCCTCCTCACTGCCTTCTTTCAGACAGTGGTTGAAATCTCCATTTATGATCACAAGGGAATCTGGTGTGTGACTTTGAAGGTTGTGAGCAGCTCTAACTATTACATTATTTGCCAGGTTGGCATTAGCACAAGGAGGGATGTATGTTACGATGACAATGGCATTAGAGAATTCACAAGGGAGATAGCATGGTCTGCAACTCACCGCCAGCCGTTCAGTGTTCTCCTCACACACTTTCCTTGACAGTGATATGCCCAGAGTGACACCACTGCTCGTTCACATACAAGCACACCCCTCCTCCTGTCTTCTTGCCTGTTTTCTCACAATCCCTATCCAGTCAGATAGCTGAGAAACCATCCATTTCCGTGTATGACGCCGGAATGCTGTCATTCAGTCAAGACTCTGTGAAACATAGCAGGCTGCTCTGCTGATGCCGCTGTTGCTGTCATCGCTTACAACATTAAAACCATAAAACCAATGATAAAGAGATGTTTACTTGTGAAAAAGAATATAAATTTGTGTATATGGGAGACAGACAGACTTTCCCCTGCTAAATGTGTCTTTCGCCAGACGCTAAAGAGCTGGTTCCTGACTTGTTTTGTCTTGCTGTATCACACCTCTCCAACCCGGACATACACCCAATATGCAAATCCTCAGTGACTCTTTCATCCCCCAAGGACTTTACCTGCCCCCCCCCAGGTGGTGATTCCTTCCCTTGTTACCAGACGCGCCCACAAAATAATCATGTAAAATAGCTACTGACCTCTCAAATAAGTTAATCATTTATAATCTGGTGAAATAGACATAGTCATACAGGTTGTAATATAGGTTCTGAATATTAAGACCTC
>CAAKHG010052119.1:1781-19041 GCA_901007715.1 Dactylopterus volitans
CTTCATTTCATTTTCAGTCACATGGCGGGCGTGTGTGTGCGTGTGTGTGTGCCTGCGTGCGTGCGTGCGTGCGTGCGTGCGTGTGTGTGTGGGGTGTGTGCAGGTTTAATTGGTGTCAAGCAGGCCTCAGAGAAAAACCATCAGAGACTTGGGACGCTCAACGAGACAGGAAACCTTTTATTAGGGGACTTCCTCCCACTGCATGACTCTCTGTGTCCCTGTCTGTCCTATTGTCTCTCTCCATATTCCTCCCTCTTAAAATCTCTCACCACCGCTCAGTTTCCATCTGCTCGCTTCCTCTCCCACTTACTCTCGGTTGGTTTCAAACATCTATTTATCACTTGTCCTCCCACCCTCCATGCTCGCTCTCTCATTCTTTTTCTGTCTCTCGCTGTGGTATTGTTTTTATGTCTGATGTCTGTCCTTGAGTGAGTGAGGGAGTTTCTCTCTGGGGGAATCCGGCGACCACAGAGGTACACTGAGCCAGCCAGCCTAATGATGACAGCACTTCCTGACAGCCAGCAGATTCACACACACATACGCAGACACACACACACACACACACACACACACCCAGGGCACACACTCAGCTGCGCATACAGTTAAGGAAGCGCTGACTGAAGAGGATACAACCATTTTGAATTGGCGCGAATTTTCAGACTGTCCTCATGTTGATTTACCATCTGTGATTTAATATATGCTAGCTAAGCATGCTAATATTAGGAATGATACTACTGTCTGTTCATGTTACTTATCTGTATATATTACCGTCTTACTAAAGTGAGTTCTTCCTTGCCACTGTCATAAGGTTCTTGCTCATTTGGATATTTGTGGTTCTCTTTTGAGATTTTGGTGTTATACAAATAAAAGTGAATTGAATTAAAATGTGAGGTGCTTGATAGATGCCAAATGAAATTTATTTACTTAAAAAGAAATCAGATATTTGCCCCTGGCATCAGCATCATCCACACATTCAGCGTTATGTTCATATTTGACCGTCTGGCTTTCATAAAGACAGATGAAATCAGACTGTCTGAACTCACTGCGCGGTAGCAAATGTAAGAAATCATTAAGGTATACAGTAAGTCTTAAAGATCACAGCTGGGAAGAGCTGACGGCACATCACCAAATTGGTATTATTAAGCAGTATCGCTTGTCCGTGCAGATACTGCACCAGCAGGCTCTGTTACCGAAGGAAAACGAATGAACTACAACTTTCCTCTTTTTGCTAATTACCTCCCTCAAGGAGAATTGGAAATTGGGCCCACAGCCCAGCACAGCATGCCACACTCCAGGCTTCATCCAGCCCTGCTTCAAAGGGCCCTGAAATCTCTCTCGAGCCACTCAGACAAATTATAGTAATAAACAACAAGTCCCCCCCCCCACCTCACTGCTCACCAGCCTCATCTCCCAGGGGGAATACAAACAGGCCGGGATCCCGCTACCCTGGCGACTGAACCCTGACCAGCCCGCCCAGCCACTGACCGTCTGTTTCCAACTTTGTTTGTTTGTTTACTCAAAGACACCAGAGACTGCGACAGCAGGGAGGGTTATCTTCACAAAGCTCAGACTAAAAGGACTTGGAAAAAGTAAAGAACCTTCAATTACATGTGATTTAGTCCATCCTGGGGTATTATGGGGCTAGTGTATTTAATTGGGAGAGATAAGCTGGACTGTGAGTGGGCTCTAATGACCGGTTGGCCTACGGGAAAGCTGGGTGTACCTCGTTCAATTTTCTCTTTACTGTAATGCAGTGCAACACTCATAATTGCGTCCTTGTTTTACAGTCGGCATAGAAGATGACACATTTTTCTCGGAGCTGGAGGTCCGGCGTGGTGCTAAATGAGGTGTGGTGCCAGGGAGGACAAGTCAGGTACACTCGGTCTCACCCCAAACTGCATGGCAGGTATTTGCTAAGAGCTCTTTTTGGAAATCATCAAAGTTTCTCAGCCGCTGAGAGAGCCTATGAATACATCCTCTGATAGCTTGGAGGCATTATACTCTTAATTCTGATTGATGATGTCTTCCTATTCCTTCCAGTTTTTTCCACAATGTGTCAAAAAAGAGCTTTAGAATTAAAGGAAAAATAAATGTACTTGTACACACGTAGAAATACGAAATATTTACCTCCCCTCCACGTCCAACATCATTCAGAAGGTGTGGAATTTGACAAGGCAATAACTCTCACTCCTCTACTGTAGCTCGCATGGAGCTGCTAAGAGAAAACCTATGAAGGCCCGGGCGAAGAGTTGGCGATCAATCATGACTCTCTTCTTTTATCTGGTGCAGCTAAGAGCAAAGCCAGATAAACACTCTCTGGTACCGTTTCTTGCGAGGTCAATCCCTGTGTGACACCAAAGCCTCACTGGAGATCCACCAGACATGTAGGTGAGAGAGGGAGACGGAGATTTGACGAGTGAGAATAAGAGAGAAAGATGGACAGATTTAAAGACACGGGACCAACCATAAATGTTTAAGTTCAGGATTTGAGTGGGGAGTGTACCTCCCAGAGCCTCACTCCAGCAGATCAATCATACTGATATCAGACAGTCATGGGAGGAATGTCAACAGCACTCACCTCTAACCCCATGTGTGAAGGCATTACAGTGGAACAGTGACCCCCTGCTTCTCCTCACTGTGACCTCCATGCAGCCCCACTCTAATGGAGATTTTATGGATGGTGTTTTACTTTATAGAGATTGCTGGCCTTACCGGGCAGCTCTGGGAGCCAGATGTGTTGTATGGACAAAATAGGCCAATTACTGAAATGGAAAGACCACTGAGATGGTTTGTCTCCTCAGGTACGGGCACCAATACTGTATGTCAATTAAATCAGTAGATGGGCTTTGCTGAATATCTTCCTGCCTCGGACTGCATTAATCTGAAGTATGACACCGGCTCGGGATTCATACACCAGATCGGTCAGGTTTACTCTGCGTAAACACAATGTGGTGGAAAGACTTTATGCTAAATACTGACTGCTTCAAATGACCATTTCATTGATTTTAGTCAATATTTTCAAATAACTAATGTTCACAGTTTATGAGTAGATATGTCAAGCCATTGAAATATGCCAGTGAATATTTTGCAGATCTGTTTAAACAAAGCATTTTCAGATTTGTTCAATCCAAAAATGTTTCTCTTCATGCTGATTAAAAAAAACATTGTCGATGGTATTCCAGCATCATCATGCTTCCACCAGATGAGAAAGGAGTTTCTGCTGAACCTGTTCACCTTTTAGGCTCAATAACTACAAAAAAATAGTTTGCTTATGCGAAATAGTTGTGAACTTAATTTTCAGGACCATCGATTCAAAATGACCACAGTAAAAGTATGTACATTCTGCACTACCTTAAATTTTGAGAAGTCAAATCCAAAAAGACTTTATTGTGAAGATAATTTTTTCTAATTAATTAATTGTGCTTTGATTAAAATCATTGTATTGCTTGTCTCATCTAATACATGAACAGTTATGGTTAAAAAGTCCTGAAGGGGCCAGTTTTTTGTCACTGTAGACAAACAGAAAAACTCAAGAATATAAAATAATCTTTGTATTAATATCTGATACAGAATTTCTCTAAGTTTGTTTAAGACACATCTCAAGACTCATTAATTTTTATCTTCATATCTATATGTAACATTCTATGTAATCTCGCTTGATTTTTTTTTTGCAGATCAGTTTGCAGTGATCTTTGTGATTATGATGATGATGATGATGATGATGTGGATGATGATAATGTCACTGCAAATAACAAACAATGCAGGAACTACAGAGATACATAACTGTCCGTATTGCTGTGAAAATAATGTGCATCCAGTGGCATTTTCTTGTACTTTTCTGACAGCCAGGCAACAAATATTTGTGTTAGCGCCAATACCTGGAAAGGAGAGTGCAACAGCCTCAGCTAAGGCATTATGAGTACTGTTACTGAGGCAGAGCTGCGCTCAGTGATCACCTGCACTCTGTTATAATACAAAACTAAACTTTCTGAGGTGTTCAGAGAGAAGGGGAAAAAAATGATTTTTTTTTCATATTTAGCTAGTCGATGTACTTAAGAAAATGAGGAATTTAGTGAGATGCACAAAGAATGTGTGAGACGGTGAAAAAACTGATGGAGCAAGACAGAGAGTTAATGCACAGAGAGAGAGAGATAAAAGGACAAAATAAGAGGCAGAAAAAGAGAAGAGAGATCAAGTGTCAAGTCCACTGTGGTCCATTTTTCCCGGAGACAGCTGCAGCCACAACTGACAAATCCAGAGGGGCCCCTTCCTCTATAGGCACCGGGAAAGCACCGGGAATTATCCAACGTCTCAGCTCTCTGCTCCTTGGGGAACCTCACGTTCTCTCTTTAGTTAGCAGGGAAAAGGAGGAGGAGAGGGTCACGACCAGTTCCACTTCCAGTGCCTGTGCCTCCACTGATACCCCCTACCCCCCTGTCGTGAAATGGGGGCAAATCCCAGATATCCAGGCTTCACAAACCTCTCTCAACTCTCCATATTTTCCTTCTTCCTTCATACATCTAATGATTGCATTTCTGTGTGTGTGTGTGTGTGTGTGTGTGTGTGTGTGTGTGTGTGTGTGTGTGTGTGTGTGTGTGTGTGTGCGTGTGCGTGTCCGTGCGCGCGCGTGTGTGTATGAAGGAGATGAATTATGTGGCACTGATAGATTAAAGCTGTTTGTTTTCCATCTCAATAGGAAATGTAATTGATTGCTTGACTTGGCAGGTTCAGCCCGGCTGTCACTCACACACACACACACACGCGCACACACACACGCGCGCACACACACACACACGCACACACACACACACACGCACACACACAGTGACAGTGGCTTTACTTCACCCTTGAATCCAGGTTATTGTGATGACGTGACCTCGGTGACCTGGTGACAGTCGCGCGTCGGGAGCTTGGAAGCAAATATCAAACACGTGCAGAACCACAATAAAAGCGCCCGATGCTTCGGGAACGCGGTGAAACGCAGTCGCGTTATGATCATGTCATTTTTTTATGCTGCTGGACAGTTTCAGTCTGCAGTCGAACTATTTTCCAGTCCCACCACCGATTATCCGACGCTCATGGGGGAGCTGGACCAGCAGCAGCGAGGACCCAGTCAGGAGAGAGGAAGGCCAGTAGGAGTCCTGAAGCAGGTTTGGGCCTGAATAAGAAGCGAGTGCAGGAGAGACCGAAAGAGAAGAGAGGACAGGGTTTAAGTTCCTTAAGACTGAGAGAGACTCAGCAGATCAGCCAGTCTGATAAGCGGTTCCACCAGCAGGTGGAACCTCGGGTGACCTCGGGTCTGGCTGTGGGGGCTGTGTCAAGGGGTGGGGTTGGATTGGGGGGGGAGCGCAGACCTGAATGAGCCAGTTCAGTTTTGGGTTGCGGTCTTGCAGGTGGCTGCACCAGGTTCTGGGTCACCTGCAGGGGTTTTGTGGGTGGATGTCGCAGTCGTGGATGCAGGATGTAACCAGAGCCGGGACCGGGAGTTCTGCTGCGTGTTTCAGACAGGAAGGGGTCTGAGCTTCCCGATGTGGTTTGAGGCAAAGCCGCATGACGGAGCGGCCGAGGCCACGTGGACCTCGAAGGTAAGATGGTCTGCAGTCATGACACGCATGAAAAGACTGACTCAATCTGGTTTTAGGACTACTCCCTCGCAGGGCGGATGCTCCCGCGTGGGCACGTTAGCATGGGCGGGTCGAGGCGCACAGAGGAAGTACCGAGGGTGGCGTTGGTCTTCTTACTCTGTGGTGTTTATTGCACATTCCGGGATCAGCTCGTGGAACTTTTGTAAAACGCAGAGGGAAGAACTTTCCCGTCCCAGTCGGGTGACGATCGTAGACGTTCGCGTGAATTAGACGGCTCGGGACACCTCCGTCTCCCCCTGGTGGCTGGCTGCAGTATGGCTGATAAGCCCCGCCTCCTCCCCACCTGTTAGTGGGAGGGACTTCAACTATGGTTTCTGTCACTTCAGGTAGTTCTGATCACGCTGGTGAAACGATTTTGATCACTTGTTATTGAAAAAAAAAGTAGCGGCGCTGTTTCACCGCATGTCTGCAGGACGCCTGGATGCGACGTCCTCGACGACCAATAGAAATCCAGCCGCGCTCCGACTCGCGATCCTCTTAACGACCATGTTTCTGAGCACCTACACAGACAAATTAGCCTTTTAATTTCAGGGTGTGAAGAAACGAGCGCCACCTTCAGGCATGAGCTCGACATCCACAGCTACACGCACACACTCACACAATCCAACCTCCTGTGTGTGTGTGTGTGTGTGTGTGTGTTCATGCATGTGAATCCTGGTATACACTGTGCGAGTCGCCGTGTGTGGCCTGCTTCTTATTCAAAGTGACATTTTAAGCCGTTTAGCTGTCACTCAGCGGCGCAGCGGCACAGCGCTGATGACCACCCCCCACCCACGGGGGTTTTGGTACGACCCACTGGAGCCTTGCCTGTTAATAAGGGTCCTGCCATGTCCGGCGGGGGGGTGGGCTTGACAGGATAAGTGGCTCTCCTAGCGGGAGCGACACAGCTGAATAGGCTCCGAGTCTCTGATGTGATGTCTAATAAGGTTTTAAAGAAGAAGCAGACGGCCAGTTAACTGCACTTGTGTTTCTGAAGTTTGCCGTTGTGACAGAGAATCAATCGGCAACTTCGCCGGGGAGACTGAGGCCCAACTCCACTTCAGTTTGCTCTCCGGGGAGTTTAACGGTGACACGTGGAAACGGGGCGACGCCGGCGAGGCCGGCGAGGCCGGCGAGGCCGGCGGCGTCCGCGGAGCCGACGACTCGGGACGTCCAGCCAGCATGTCAGCGGGGGTCCCGTCCATTGTTCTGCACGTGTTTCCGAAAGCGCACCGCCGACGCAGGGCGTCAAGTTTACGGCATGTGATGGTGATCAGAGATGATGTAAGAGGGATGGAAGGAGGGTCAGAGATGCAGGGATGAAGGCTGAGGGATTAGAGGATGGAAGGTCATTTCAGGACTGCTGCTTGGAGGCGGGAGATTCCTGCAGATGGGGACACTGTCTCTGGGTTTTCAGATGAGATCTCCATGGTTTCCGGATGAGATCTCCATGGATTCCTGATGAGACCTCCATGGGTTCCGGATAACACCTTCACGACGTCTGGCTGAAACCTCCATGGTTTCCAGATGAGACCTCCATGGTTTCCAGATGAGACCTCAATGGTTTCTTGATGAGACCTCAATGGTTTCCGGATGAGACCTCCATGGTCTCCGGATGACACCTCCATGACGTCTGGCTGAAACCTCCATTTGTTTCTGGACTAAGTCCTTTGACACGCGAAGAGAGAACCAGCATTCTTGTAAAAATGATGTTCACAGCCCTGCTTCGGACGGGTACAAAGGCGTCTGGTTTTGCTTTGATGTCCTCCTTGGTTTCACCTCAGTAGCATCGGACAACATCTGGATCCACAGCAGTTGTTTGCTAATAAGGTGACGGTGAGCAGCTGACCAGCAGGGTTACACCTCCACGATCGGCTGTCTTTGGGTGAGCTGGTTTTGCTGTCGGAAGGTCAAAGGCGACGCTCACAAAGCCAAACACATATTTTGTGTGACTGTGGCAAAGACCCACGTGAGTGCGTGAAAGGATGAAATGACGTGACGGTTCGTGTCTGTGAGCTCGAATCCTCAGGAACTCATCAGTGGTGCTGTCAAATGTGTCAGCTTTGTTCTCGAGGGGCTGAGAACATCATCATTACCATCATCACCATCATGATCATCATCACCATCATCACCATCATCTCCATCATCTCCATCATCTCCATCATCTCCATCATCTCCATCACTATCAGCGCTGCAGCGCTTGCTTTCATCTGGCCTTTGATTATGTTCTAGTTGGCCGTCTGGTGGTGGGAGGAACGTCCTGGCCGGGTCAAACTTCTTTGCTGATCCGGCTGCTCCTCACGGTGGAGGGGCGGAGCTTCAGTGACGCCACTGAGAGGTGAGGTAGAAGCGTACAGGTTTTTTTTAAAGACAAAAGTATTGCACAATTATCAAAACCTCACACTCGAGGAGCCTGACGCGACACCAGCCGAGGGAAACTCGCGCCGTGATTTGCGGAACACCGAGCACACTTTCCGATTCAAAAAGCTCCGACTGCCTGATTACCGGCCGCGACCCGATTGGTCAGAACGCAGCCGCCAGCCGTGCCAACACACGACTGCGTAATCAGAGTCAGAATCAGAGGCAGAAATACTTGATTAATCCCTGAGGGAAATTTATGGTCGTCGTCACGGTTGCTCCACTTCAGTGTGAATGCATGTAGGATGCAGGAGGAAGAGCCAAGCTAAGATATAACAGTTATATCAATATATATATATATACATAAATGTAATTAGAACTATATGTACTCTTTTAATTATATATAACTAATTGTAGGGGCTCCGATCAAGGTTAAGCACTATAAACGTGGTCCCTGGTCAGATCCAGCCAGGCGGGGGGTTAAATGTCTAATATTTGAGTGTCTCAGATTTGCTCTTTTGCTGTGATCGTCACCTCTACTGGATGCTGGGTTCCACCTTTGCTGATATTTGCTGGCTTTTACCGTATTTACGCGCACCGACCGCAGTCACGTATGGAAAACAGGATGCGTTTTGTTGCGGTGCCCCATGCTGACGTGCTTGGGCGTATTCATCATCAGGCTGCAGCGTGTTTGGTGAATTTATTTCACTTAGAGAACCCTGATCACTGACTTGAGGTGAAGCTCGGCGGTGTGCGAGCAGCTCCAAAAATATGAAGTCTTATGAAACGTGTGTGTTTCATTATGGTAAAAAGTGTTGGTGGAGTGTTTCATTTTCCAAAGCATGTGAGGGGCTCTGCTGAATGTGTGTGTGTGTGTGTGTGTGTGTGTGTGATTTGGAAAAACTGGACCCTTTATTCAAAATGGTGCTGAAGCGGTCGGAGCGCAGTTATGCATTTGGGTAGAATAACCACAAACGGTTTCTTATATTTCACTTTATCATGAGAGGTGCAACTTCATTTTATTCTAGTTAGCCCTTCATTGGCTGCTAAGCGCGAGGTCGCGTCTCCCCGGCCGCGCCGTCCTGCCTCGCCGCCCAGCGCCTGAGCAAATATCCGTTTTGAATTTCACCGAAAAAAAATGAAAAATGAACACGACACGTTTGAAAGTGCATTTTCGCCCATGATGAGAGTGTGCGGCGAACGCGGGCGGCGCGGCGGCGCGGCCGGCGGTGTGTTTACCGGCTCGGCTGCAGACACAAGTCGAGCACGTCAATCTGCAAACTGCAGCTTTTACTGACCGGGCGACATCCGTCATTAAAAACAGCAGAGCAGAGCCGCTCTATCAGTTCATTACCTCTGCTGTCTGGGATTATGTGTCTCTGTGAGGACTGACGCGTGTGTGTGCGTGTGTGTGTGCGTGTGTGTGTGTGTGTGTGTGTGTGTGCGTGCGCTGGCTGGACCGGTGCTCGCAGTGCCTGGCGAGCTGTTTGGACGGCGGTCTGGATGCTTGGCTGGATGGCTGAGCTGCCTGCTGGACCTCAGACTGCAAAACCGGTCTGAGACGTTAATCCTCAACAAACCTCCCATGAGTCCGTGTGTGTGTGTGTGTGTGTGTGTGTGTGTGTGTGTGCGTGCGTGTGTGTGTGTAGACGGTTTAAACTCTGCGCTGCACCAACCCACACATCTGCAGGGCTTTCGCATTTATATCAACAGCATGTAAGCAACTATTATAACCATTAGCTCTGATTATACTGTATGTACGTATGAAGAGCACATACTGTGTGTGTGCGTGTGTGTGTGGGTGTGTGTGTGTGTGTGTGTGTGTGTGTGTGTGTGTGTGCGTGCGTGCGTGCGTGCGCGTGCGTGCGTGCATGCGTGCGTGTGTCTGTATGCAAAGAACCTTGTACACCCATCAGCCATAAGATTACGACCACCGCGTGTCCTCCATAGAGTATAATACAACAGCCCTGCAATCAGTTCTCCCTTCAGGAGGAGTTTTATGTTGGATTGTGATTGAATGTGTGTGAGAGAGGTGTTGACATGTTTGAATGATTGTTATTGGGACTGTAGTTTGTGATACTGGGTACTGGATCCAGTACCCAGTATCCCGTGTGCTTTCAGCAGATGTGCCAACTGAAGTTTCTGTACCTTGTGTCTCTTGTGTTGAAAGTCTTACTGGCAGTTTGCTGGCTGTGGTCCTAACTGAACATTTAATACGGTGAAGTACAGAGAAAGATACCTCATGAAAAACAGATAAATGGGAATAAACATGGCGGTTGGCGTGTCAACAGCTCGGTACTTCAGCATTTTGTTTATCCAGGCCCCCCGAGACGCTCTGATAGGCCTGATAGACCTCAAGCCTGGTGCCCACTGTGGGATTGTGGGCCGTCCCTGACCGCAGATCGCTAATTGTGGTGCAATCTTTGGTCGTGCCTCCAGAGCGACGGTCGTACATCGCACTGTGAGACAGGTTCAGCAGGCATGCCTGCCCCTGCGGCCCATGTCTGCTGAAGAACCAAAGGAAACATAGCGTGATGCGTTGGGGTACAACGTAAGCGACGCGCGCTGGAGACGTGTGAGAGGGAGGGAAAATGTGGGGGACCCACGAAGAAGAAACTGTGGTGGAGCTGCTGCAGCAGGAGCCTCGCCTGCATGTGTCCTCCAGCTCGCACCGTGACCACGTGACGGGGCACGGAAGGAAGTAGTGGAGGAATTACAGCTACCGGGAGACATGTTAGCAGCTAGCGCACGTTCAAGCTAGTCGTAGCTTGTCGGCCAAGTTGGCCGTACATCAGACTTGATGTCCTACCAAAGTTCATTAGATCTTTGTCGCAAAATATCGCCCAGCCGGTCGAGTGCCTCAATTAAATGGGTGACTCCGGTCTGAGAGGACAGGAACCTAAACCCCTCACGACATCTGCTGAGCTGGATTCGCTGAGTGTTAGCGAATCTGCGCTCCCCCTCTTCATTGTGCGACGTCACGCATGGTGTTCCTCAGGGATCCATTTTAGGGCCAGTTCTACTTATCTTTTCTGTACATGCTTAGTGACATTAATAAGTGGATGTCTTATCATTTCCTTCAGCTGAACTCAGACAAAAAAAGAGACCCTTGTCACTGGCTTGTAGGGGACGTTGCTGGTTGCCTGGCGAATAAGAGCAACCCTCCAGCGAAGAATCTTGGCGTGTGGTGGGACAGCAATGTGAGCTTTGAAGCAGCACAAAACAACGCTGGTGTGACTTTGTTTTTCTCACCATTGAAAAATTTCCAAAAAAATATGAACAGTCTAAAGTTTTAAAGACACCAGCCTTGTTCCCCGCCGGAATCCGAAGTTTGTTAAAGGATTCCACAAAAACTCGCCGTCCAGCAGACGTGGTGTGTTTTAGCATCTCTGCTTCCAGTAATCTTCAGATTTGATTTTGAGATTTTCCTCATGACTTTTCATGCTTTTCATGGCCTCGCTCACCAGCGACGCCTCAGACCTTCTATTACCATACACACATGCTCTGAGATCATCAAACAGAGCTCCATTATCTGGTCCAGGGGCGTCAGAGGAGATCGGGTCAGCTTGGCTCGGTGAACTTTCCTGACTTTGCGTTATCCTCGGTTGTTTTTTTCATGTGTGGTGCTGTAAATTGATGAGCACTTTCAGTTAAATTTCCCCTCTGAATGAAATGTATCAGCATGATTATGACGCCAGCAGCACCGGCGGCATCAGCACCAGCAACCTGGCAGGCGAGGAGGCTTCCAATATTCCCATTTTGTCGAGTACTTCCAAGTTCCTCCATCAATTTGCTGGCTCTCGTTTAGCAGCGACAGACGCGGCGACAGATAATAACCACATTTATTTGTTCTTCCTCCATCCTGCCATCTCTGCACCCCCGTCGGAATCAGCTGTCGTCTCTGCTCCACACTCTCATCCATACTCTCATCAAACATGCTTTTATTTAGCTCGTGCGTGTGTGTGTGTGTGTGCGTGCGTGCGTGCGTGCGTGCGTGTGTGTGTGTGTGCGTGTGTCTGGGGATTCCTCCATACCTTCAGAAGTGTCATCATCTCTGCACAACATACAGCCAATTAGCATCCCGCTAAACGTCGCCTGACTGCACCGCAACAACGCGATCCGCCTGCTTCCCGGCGTCACACTGCCGTGGAAGTGTCGGCGAGCCGAGCCGGCGTCGGCCAACCCGATCGCATGTCTGCCGAGCGCAGGAGCCTCTACCGAGGATTCAGCGCTCTCACTTGTTTCACGTGTTGAGCAAATAGGTCTTGATAGCCTGCTGACGAGTGTAAAAACAGCTGATCTGATGATGATGATGCAGCCTTCGGCGCGTTGACATGTGGTGAAGGCTAACACGTTAGCATGCTAACATGCCAGACACGGCAGTGGTTTTCAAACGCCGCTGCTTTTATTTCCAAAGACCCATCAGGTTCTATTATCCGTGGGAGCTGGTTTGATCTAAGCAGCGCTCCCCGCAGCTGGGTCGGATCAAGGTCGGATTAGGTGGATCAGAGCAAAGTCCGCCTGATTGGCAGAGTGAGACCCGTCTTTTCAGGTGGTCTCGGTACGGCTGTCGGTGCTGTTTCCCTCGCCAGGGTTTGATTGACTGATTTCTCGCCCGTGCAAGCCAACTTTACTGGCTGGACTAAATGACTGGAGCCGATTGAACCGCCATCAAAGTGGTGAGTGTGGAAGCAGCTTCAGTGAAGCACAAGTGCATCGTGAGATGGGCGAATCCTGGAGGTGGCGGGAGGTCCAACGTGGCCAATCTCCACGAGCAGGTCCACACCCCAGACACACCTCAACCAGTCCGCCCTCCTTCTTTTCCCAACCCCTCTCTACTGGGTCCCGAGGGGATCCGCTGTTGCCAGGGTGATGCCGGGAGCCTCCCCGAACCGTTCAGATCCATTTATCCGATAACAGTCTCAAACACACGTTGTTGACGGTGCAGTTCTCGCTCGCGTCAGCAGGTGCTCGGGTCCATGCAGCCCCGCTCTGCTGCAGCCTGAACGAGGGTCCGAGCTCATCATCTGGCTTCTGTCGCCGTGATGTCAGCAGCATCCGGGGGAGTCATCGGAATGCCGGCCTGGCCTCCCAGCGAGGACTTTGGCAGAAAGCGGCAGACAGATTGGCCCGGCGGCGGCGGCGGGATCAGTTGATGCAGTTGATGCTGGTGATCTGGACCTCGAGCCAAAGCTCTCATGATGGATTGAACTGCTGCTAAAATCTGGCACCAAATGAACGAGATCAAATTAGGCCAATGGCGGAGGGGTGCTGGCAGGAGACCTGCAGCACTGACGCAGGTTTCTGTTTTCCCGTGGTTGTTTATGATCGGAATAACACAATAGCACAACAAGGACTCCATGACCGAGATATCGATTTAAGTGCGCCAAGGATTTTTGCTTCCAAGAACTTGCTTTGACAGTCCAATCAGACCCCATCAGCTCCGTCCAGACTTCCAAAAAGCCTGTCAGAGGTGTTTCTCAACCGCGGACGACCGACATCGGCGCGCTGCTCTCATGTTTCCACGGCGCCATCAGGACGACGACGGCAGCGGCGGTGAAAAAAACGGGAAGAGGGAGAAAAAAAAAAGAAAAACGACTTGTGTTCCTGTCAGAAACCTCAAAGATTTACCACATGAGAGAAGAGAGAGAGGAGGAGGGCGGGAAAGACGAGGCCTGACGACGGCGCTCCGGTCCGCGGGCGCTCGCTAATGTGGGGGAACTAAATATTCTTGTGGTTATTCTCCCGTGGGGGAAGAAGGCAAGTCTATGAAGTGTGTAAGCTGCTCAGTGTGTGCGTGTGGGCGGCGGCGGCGGCGGCGGCAATTGACAGGCCGTGACGGGGTGCCTCTCATTCCCATCTGCACGCCCAGCTTCCGATCCGACAGCAACTCCGGATCAATCAAAAACTTCCGGGATGGGAATGTTGAGGAAGCGGGAAAACATGACTCGCTTCCCTGGTTTTACACAAACCCAAGACAGACAGAGAGATCGATCCGCCGCCGCCGCCGTGCTGCTTTAATGCCACGCCAGACAACCGCTGAGCGCCGCATCTCAGAGCGTCTTCAAATGAAGCTCGTCCAAGTTCAGAACATGAACAAAGTTCCCGGGGCTGTTGTTCTTCTCCGTTTAAATAGTGGAGTCAGTCATTCATTATCCCTGCGAGTCGGATCATAAACCTGAAGGGGGGGTCTGAGCAGCAACTGGTTTTTACACATTCCCCCAAACGCATCACAGCGGAATACGAGTGGAACCGCGATGAGACGATGAGACGAGATAGACGAGCGAAGGTCAGGTGGGACGAAGGAAGTCAGAAGCAGGATGGAGGGAAGACGCATCATAAAAGAGGGTTTTGTCTTTTATTTTGAAGGGACGTTTGTACTCCAAAGACTGCAGCTGTAGATGGAGCACCTACCGCGGTCAGATGGAGTCCTCACCACAAGATCTGACCAGGACCCATAAAAATTAGGTAGAAGTTCGGAGCAAATCCAGAACCTGTTCAATTCTGGACCGGTTAGATTCAGGCAGAAAAAAAATGAAAACTGTACTTTTGGACGCTTACTGGCGTCATCGCTAGTCTGCGGCGTGCAGCGAGGTGACGCTCTCGCTGTCCCTTTGTTTGTTCCATTTTCCAACAGAACTGTCCAATCACGGCCTCCGACACACGTAACATTAGAAAACCAATCGGAGCCTCCTAAACACATCGAGGTTGAGCGGTTTGTCTTGATCGTAATTTCCTTTTTTTTTCTCTATCGGCAACAACCACTGAACATCGCAGCGCCTCTTGACGTTGACGTTTCAGCCGCTAACGTTGGCGCGTCCACCAAAGGTCCGCCCACATTTTCTCATGGAGCCGTTTAGCGGAGAGTCGCAGGTGTTTGGAACCTGGTGGGATTGTTTATACCTAAAAGTCATTAAGGTCACCTGGGCGTGTTTGACCCTGCCGGCCAGCGGGTGAGTCAGCTGTTAGAGGTGATGAAGCTCTTAGTATCATCATGACCGCACAGACGACCACCTTCAACCGCCTCAGAAGGTGAAGTATCTTTAATTCTTTGACTGTTGTTCACCACATTCGCTGGTAAATTTTCATGCAAATTTGTATTTTGGCTGTCCGCAGCAGTCGTGAGTCAGCAGCAGGTCTCACTGATCACCACGGCCACCTCAAAGTTGCTGATACCCCTTTCAGACACACATGGTTCTGGTTCTAGTTCTGGCTCTGGTTCTGTTCTGGAGTCTCAGAACTTTGGCGCTCTCTGGTGCACTAACCCGCGTTCACACCAGTTCAAGTGGAACCAAAGTGGGAGGACGTTACTGCGCCTCACTCGGGCGGAAGTAAACGCAACACCGATTGGTTGCTAGGCAACATAACAACACAGCGACATTTTGGTTTTGGATTATGGATTATTCCAGCGTTTGATGGAGCCAAGTTCGCCCGTCTGAACTTTGTTTTAAGCGGCTGGTATGATGGCGGTTTCATATGTGGAGACGCCGGCGTGGCAGCGGTGAGGAGTCTTCTTCTATGGTTGTGGCAGCTGTCCAGAGTCTTCTTCTATGGTTGTGGCAGCGCTGCAGAGTCTTCTTCTATGGTTGTGGCAGCAGCTGCTGAATTCTGTCACCTGGTCAGCTGGTCTTTGACCCATCAGGCTGTCCAGCAGCTCCAAAGATGGACATGTGTCTCCAGGTCCAGCTCCACCTCTGCCTGAGTCTTTCTTGCTGTCCCGGTGTTCCTTCTTCAGGTTCTTGAGGTTATTAATTATGAGTTGTGGCGTCGGGGTGAACCAGCCTTCGCCGTCTCCGCAGGTTCGGCATCTGACTGGTTCTTCCTCGAGCTGCTCTCCAGCTTCACCTGGAATTCTGTCCAGCTCTCCACCAAACATCTCGTCTCCTCAGCAGACCACCGCCGGTTCTTCTTCTCCATTCTCCCTCCCGCTCGTCTAAACAGCCAAGAATATGATGCAGCCACTGATGATGTCACGGTTCGTGAGAGAGAACCAACTTTTCACGGTTCCAGACCAAGTTTTTTTTTTTTTCTGGTTTGAACGTGCCAGCCGGTTCAGAGTTGGATTTGGGAACAAGAACCAGCACCGAACCCGGTCGGTGTGAGAGGCCTATGTGATCCTCCAGCTTGGGCAGCCTCTGAGTCGGTGCTGACTAAAGTCCACCAGGTTTTTTTTACCTCCCGATGCTGCTTCCACATCAGGTGGAAGAAGTTCACAGACATTATTGTGGAGAAGTCGCCGCAATTTCTCCTTCCAAACAACTTCAGAAGCCCTTTGTGCCTCTCGGAGGTTGTTTTTTTTCTCCCGAAGCGACCAGCGATCAGTTTACTGTGACCCGAACATCCATTTCATAAAACCTCCCATCGCTGCAGCCGCAAACACTCGCTGACCTGCGGCGTTGGGGATGACCGGCGCCGCTCGCGGCGCTGCAGGGAAACATTCCGCAGCTACTTCAGCGCGCCGAGTGGCTTCTCCTCCCTGAACTCCACAAACAGAAATGAATGCCGGGATATCACCTGTTGAACCTCAATCAGAGGAGCGTAGAGGAGGTTAGCGATGATGGCGAGAGGAGGCACGCAGGCGTGAACGAAGCGCAGACTCATCAAGCGGCCGGTTACCGAGAGAAGCAGGAACCTTCAGCCTCCTGATTGGCTGCTTCGTTCCATTGTCCCGTGTGTAAACTCTCATTGGCTGATGAGCTGAGTGCCGCGTATCCTGCGGTCTGCTGCCGCGCAGCGACGCCGGCACACACTCCGCCGGCACACACTCCGCCGGCACACACTCCGCCGGCACACACTCCGCCGGCACACACTCCGCCGGCACACACTCCGCCGGCACACACTTGCCGTTCATCTTTTAAATCAGTCAGTTCAGGATCAGATTCAAGGCAAATAAAATATTCAAACAAAGACGTGGAGGTGCATTTCCAAGGTGAGAAACATTCGATTTCCAGCTGCTGTGAAAACGCCACCCAGGCTCCTCATGGCCGCTGTAACGTTTGACTGCCGCCACAAGATGGCAGCATTGAGCTGCCGTGGCATGGTGTGTGTGTGTGTGTGTGTGTGTGTGTGTGTGTGTGTGTGTGTGTGTGTGTGTGTGTGTGTGTGTGTGTGAGTGTGAGCGGTTGTCTGTCCTTCATGTGGCCCTGCCACTGGTCCAGGGTGGTACCCCGCCGCTCGCCCCTTGTCAGCTGGGATCGGCTCCAGCACGACCGCCACCCGGAGCCGGAATAAGCCGAAGACCACGAGATGAGATGAACTGACAGGTGAGGTTGGTCTAC
>CAAKHG010052126.1:0-18714 GCA_901007715.1 Dactylopterus volitans
TTTCATCAATTGTACTATATTTATTAACAATGTTTGTACCATGACTTTAAAACAATGAATTACATAATATTTTTTTTTATTTGCCTATAAAAACTGCCCTGTGTTTCAATGATTAAAAAGTATAGGTACCAATGTGGACGTGGGCCATCGGTGACCTTCCTCTAGCCTAGAAAAAAATGGTTGTGAGCCCCACGTGGCTCACAGGCAAAAACGGCAAATATGACATAAACACAAAAACGGTACACTTCCAGCAAAGATATCTGCTAAAAAAAAAACCCAAAACATCCCATATTGTGGTGCATGGCTGACTCGGCTCGCTCTTGGCCGACATGCGGCTCCGCTTTGGTCTATTTGTGGCCCAGCGAACAGGGGCGGCCTTGCCCCGCCGCCACATCACTTGATCTGATCGGAGCTGGGCCGCAAAAATTTTGCTATGCGGACATCGATAGCAGCGATATTAACCCCGCGCCGCTTGTATGGAATCAAAAGCCAAGTTTGAGGGATGTCGTCCACCGAAAAAAGGGAACTTGTGAGGGCAAAACGGAGGCCTGCGGTGCCCGGGAGATTTTGGGGACAATTTCGGTGAAAGTCGTCGCCCACTTGTCGCGTGACCTGTGGGTGCATTGTGCATTGTGGCCGAAAGGTCACCAGAGCCCAGCGGGCGTATGCTGGTCTTATTTTTAGGGATGTGGCACACCGGCCCACTCTGACCTCCCACGAATCTCAGCGTGGCTGTTTTTACAGTGTATCCGTTTCACGGCGGCGGCGGTGTGGGCGAAGTTCTTGGACCGTTTCATCTCGCGGTTGTCGGAGACTGCAACTATGAGAATGTATTAAAAAGCAAAAAAACACGATGGAATCAACGCGTGAAATCCCTTCACGCTCGGCCGAAGTGGGGCGAGGGTTTGAGGCGAGGACGGACGCGTCGGACGCGCCTTTTCGAGTCTTCAGGAAGTCCCCCTGCGCCGCCGCGCTCCCGCCCCCCATTTTCCACATCCGAATGGAACATCCTGCAGCGCTCCGGGCTGCGCGCAGTCCAGGCGCCGCTACTGACGACGTCGCAGGGGGCGACTCCGCGTCCCCTCACTTTACCAAAGCTGGGGAAGTCCACGACGCTGCCTTCTCTCCGCGGCGGGCTCTTACCGTTTCCTTGGTTTGGAACGCAGGCTTCAGCATGAATATCCCCTGCTGGTCTAGACGCAGCACGCTTAACGCGGCGGCGTGAGGTCGCGGAGCTCCCGGGTTCGTGGGAATGCTCCTCCGGAGCGCCGGTAAAGGTGAGTTTGTCCGGTTTGTCCCGGGGAGAGACTCGTGAATTAACGTTGGTTCTCTCGGTCATGCGGAAATAACACGAAAACGGTCGCTGCGCAGAGCCGAGGCGACGCGAGCCAGAAATGCGCGCTTGGTGAAAGAAATCAAAACCTGCCGTGAGTTCTGCGTCATTCGTTTACCTAAACAGCATTTGTGGCCTGCGAATAGCGAAGAAACTGCACAGCGTGACTGCGCTGTGATTCTCTTTTTCTAAAGCCGTTGAGTTTTAAAGCATTGCTGTAATTTCTTTTCGACACAGATGACTGTGAATGAATGTTTCCTGGAACTTTTGTGGGGAGGCGAGCTCCGAACGCCAAACCCCGATCTCCCCCTGTGAATTGCAGAGCAGAGAGTGACGGTGTTTTCTGTCGGTTCGCGTCTGACGACATGTGCTGGGCTGCGTCCGGTTGGAGAGCGACGCCGCCGGTGCCGGTGCCGGTGCCGCTCCTGCTGCTGCTGCTGGTCCTGCCGCGGGATGGCCTTTGCGCTCTGGGACTGAAACCCACCAGATGGCCTCTGTACTCCCAGAAGCCGCTGCTTCTCGCCTGGAACGCCCCGACCGAGGACTGCGGGCCGCGGCACGCCGTTCACTTTCAGCTGGACCAGTTCCAGATTGTGGCCTCACCCAACGAGGGCTTTGTCAAGCAGAACCTCACCATCTTTTACAAGGACCGGCTGGGCTTGTATCCCTACTTTGAGCCGGACGAGACCCCGGTGAACGGGGGGCTGCCGCAGGCATCCAGTCTCACGCAGCACCTGGAGAAGATGCCGGACGGCGTGCAGAAGTACATCCGCGAGCCGGGGGCCAAGGGCCTCGCAGTCATTGACTGGGAGGAGTGGCGCCCGCTCTGGATACGCAACTGGGAGGCGAAGGACGTCTACCGCAGACACTCGCGGGAGCTGGTGCGCCAGAAGAACGCCACCTGGCCCCCGGAGCAGGTGGCGAGGCTGGCCCAGCAGGAGTTCGAGATGTCTGCCAAAACGTTCATGCTGGAGACACTGAAGTACGCCAAGAGCCTGAGGCCCAACCAGCTGTGGGGCTTCTACCTTTTCCCCGACTGCTACAACCACGACTACAGACGCACCCTGGAGAACTACACCGGCCGCTGCCCCGACGTGGAGGTGGCCCGCAACGAGCGGCTGAAATGGCTGTGGACCGAGAGCACGGCGCTCTTCCCCTCCATCTACATGGGCACCGTGCTGCGCTCCTCGACCTCCGGGCGCCAGTTCGTCAGGAACCGGGTGAAGGAGGGCATGCGCCTGGCCTCGTCGGGCGACGGGCTGGCGCGCCCCGTGTTCGTGTACACGCGGCCCACCTACGCCAACTCCCTGGAGCAGCTGACGGAGGTGTCGCTTTCACGTTAGAACCGCCGCCCTGCTTCTCTTCTTGTCCTCGTCGCTCTGGGGAATCCTAAAACGACTAATGGCCGCGCAACGTTGGCTTACTAAACTCCTTGGAAGCAGCAGATTTATTATTATTTCTTTTAGTCTTTCCTGTCACCTTTCCTCGCGTCAAGTTTAACTCTCAGCCGGTCGCTTCTCACACTCCGTCGTCTCGCTCCGTCTCTGATCGGTCCAAGCTGCATGGAGCTTATCTGCAACCGCAGGCCTTTCCTGCCCGAGTCGCCCCACCGCCGCGCATGACCCGCACCCAGAGCGGACAGGATGGGTGTCGGTGCAGCGGGGCAGCCCGCTAACACCCCGGCAGCCTGTCGCCTTACGGAAGAGCAGATTAGAAAGCCGCTGCCGTGGGTCTCACACGGTAGCTGACGCGCCCACTAACATCTCAGCTCTGCAAGTACTGACACTCGGCAGGCTTCCCCCCTGGCTCGGTCCACTCTCTCCTGACGTGTACCGTTAAAAAGTGCCGCGTCATCTTTTGCAGACCGACCTGGTCTCCACCATCGGGGAGAGCGTGGCTCTGGGAGCAGCCGGGATTATCCTGTGGGGAGATGCAGCCTACGCGAGCAGCAAAGTAAGAGGACACGCGTGTCGGTGACTCGGGCTTATCCGACACGGTTTGCGCGAAACAGTATCGTCTGATAATTTTTGGCCAGCTGCTGTTGTCCATTATGCAGGCAGTCATTTGATAACAAATGGTTATTCCTCCGGGCTGCGCTTCAAAGTCACTGACTCGGGTCACATGGACATTCTTCAGATGGAGCGAGCATATCTGTCCTTTTTTTCCGAGGCACATTTAGGCTGGTGGCCTCTCTTGTTTGCAGAGCCGATGTTGAACAGATCCTCAATTTATGATGCAAATATTGGACAATTTCTGCTTATTTTGTTGTCAAAATAAGAGCTCTATAAAAGATCAGAACTTTCTCATTCCTTCCCCTGGATGTGACGCCACAAGGGATTTGTTTTCTTCCTCCTTTGCTTGTCCTTATTTGGATAAACCAGAATGTCGTACACAGAATGTGCAGAGATGCCTCATAACTGAATTATATTATTAATTATTTATTTAACTTTATCTAAGGCCCAGGGGGATCACAATAAAGAACACGGTACAAAAAAAAAACACAGTAAAAAAAAAAAATACAGCAGGATATTATGTCAGTTGATCAAGATTTTTTCTGTATTGTGTGAAATCAACATACTTACTGTCTCACTTGGTATGTGGAGTTGGTAGACTTATAGGTGACGGCCCTGAATGAGCACTGGCATTAACCATATTTTACTTTAAATGTGGGATTCATCATACAGAGAAAGCTTTTGTGGCTCATTGAAATGTCCTCAGACTCGCACCCATCGTGAATCTCTGTACCTCAACGACTGATTTTTTCTTTTTGTCTCTCCAGACCAGCTGTTCAGAGCTGGACGCATATCTACGGGAACCACTGGGTAAATATCTCCTCAACGTCTCCACGGCAGCAGAACTATGCAGCCAGACGCTGTGCGGCTCCCACGGCCGCTGCCTGCGCAAGAACGCAGACAGCGATGTTTACCTGCACCTCAACCCCGTGACCCACAGCCTCGTCCGTCAAAACGGCAGGCTGAGCGTCACCGGCGATCTCGGCGAGGCGGAGGAGGCGAGTTTCCGTAGAGACTTTCGGTGCCAGTGCTACAGCGGCTATGAGGGGGACGGCTGCGAGCAGACGGATCCCCTGCACCAAAGGGGGGCGGCGTACCGGGCCAGGGGGTCCACGCTGCGATGTGTGACCTTGCTGGTCGTCTCTGTCGCTCTCCCACGCACGCTGTGGTCCCTTTGAAATGTTGCAGCATGCGAGGTGATGATTCGGGCAGGCGTGATGGAGGGTTTGCTCTCTCGGTCGCCGTAAAATGTGGACGACACAAAGTCAAACCTTCGCAAGAAACACTGAAGAACAAGTTGAGGAAAGTTGAAGAAACTGAAGAAGTTATGTTTGCAACTTTTATCTTTAAAAAAAACAAACATCAACAACAGAGGGCTTGCTGGAAATGACCATGTTTACATTTTGCTTTTTTCCAGCCTCTCATACTATCAGTCACTGTTTCCTAAGGTGTCAGATTCCACGTTTCTCACCGAAAGGACATTAGATGAAGGAAATGCTGATGAGTGAGTGGGTGTATGTCAGTTGCTGTGTCCTGAAAGCGGAAGTAATGTGCTGCTGATAGCACAGTTTTGGAAGTGCCTGTTCTTTTCTTCACTATGAACTCTCTTAGGTGTCCTCTCATTAGGTGTTTGTATGATTGCAATTGCAGTGTTGCTATTTATTTGAATGTATTTTTTTTTAGGTGTTTAATGTCATTTTAATGTCCAAAACATGACTACTACTTTCTATTGATTAAAACACCATGTTTAAATTTACGCGCTTTTTTTTTTTTTGACCTCATAGAAGCACAATCGATGCAAAGAGATTTTTAAGCACCACAATTTCACAACATCTCCGTGTATGCTGTCTTTCAAGTAGGGCTGTTTGTCAAGATGAATAATAATAATAAAAAAAAGAGTTTCTTGTGTATTCTCTTGCACAATTTTGTTGACAACAAAGCTGATTGTTATCTTGAAGCTTGATGCAATAGAGGTTCAGCTGTTTGCAGCCGTGTGTCTTATAGGCAGCAAATGATGTCACCATTGGCCGCTAAGGAGGCAAAGTCAGCTGGTGGTCAGGGAGGGACGGCTCCAGCTTTGTACCCCTTCCTCATGTAATTGTAGGGTGCCGTTAAGCCAAAAGTTATTTTTTACCCCTTTTAAGATTCGAGGAAGGAGGAAGTGTTCATTATAGCTTACATACTGCAGTTTTACAAGTGAACTCAATCACTGCTCCAGAACCCTCCGTGACTTATACATCTTTTTAAAGAAGTAAACCGCTCAGTGAGTCAAGATGGTGCGGTTTTGACTTGCCTGTGACTTTAAATTTGTCTCTTCCTTAAAGTCATCTCTGGTCTGCTTTGATTGGTTGTCAGAGATTTCATAGGCACTTCTGATTGGTCTTAAGGAACACCAGCACAAGTCTCTGACTGGTTGCTAGAGATCCCACAAGGCATTTCTGAGTTTGTTGCCCCACCCACCCCCTCCTTTTTTTCCCTTCAAACCTGTGTCATTCAGATCATGAGACTGCCTGCACCCTCACAACACACAGGGCGGACAAACAGCTTCAGTTTAGCCGCTGGTAAGTAATTGTTTATGATGTTACCTCCTTCTTCGCAGTGTTACATGAAAACGTTGCGCTGTCATGAAAACTTTGCGCAGTGCCACAGAAGCAACACTTGTTTCAGTAGAATCACACTTTACAAACACATTGAGAAAACGGGTCAAAATCTAAAACTGGCAAACTACAGTTTCTAAAGAATCAGCAGTATTCCGTTTGGATTTGGATTTCTGTGACTTCAGTTTACTGTCCTTTTATAAAGACACCAGCACGATGACGGCTTTGTCATTTCGCAACACGATGCAGTGATTTGAGCAGTTCTTTCTTCCTCTTCTTTGCAGGCATGAGTGTGTGTCATCATCATGTGCTGCTGCTGCTCTTGATGGTGATCAGCCTTGTTTTAGGATGGACGTCGGCAGCCTCACCTTTTTCCCGGATGCCTTTCCTCACCATATGGAACGCCCCCACTGCCAGCTGCCTCTCTCAGTATGGCGTGGACCTTGACTTGGGGACATTCACTATTGTGCAGAACCAGAATGAAACATTTATGGGTGAAAACATAACCATCTTTTACGCTGAAAAACTTGGCTTGTATCCTCGGTATGACGGCCAAGGTAAGGCTGTTTATGGTGGGGTGCCTCAGAATGCTAGTATCGATGAGCACCTCAGAGTTGCCTCTGAAGACATCAGCAAATACATCCCTGATAGGGACTTCCAGGGTCTGGCTGTGGTGGACTGGGAGAGCTGGAGGCCTGTGTGGGAGAGAAACTGGGACACCAAGCAGGTCTACTGGGAAGGATCGAGAGCACTAGTGAGGTCCAGGCATCCAGACTGGCGCCCTGCACAGGTGGAGACCGTAGCCCGTGCCGAGTTTGAGGAAGCAGGGAGGAAATTCATGGAGGAAACTCTGAAACTGGGACAGAAGGAACGACCGGAGGGGTTGTGGGGTTTCTACGGTTTCCCCAACTGCTACAACTATTACAATGGGAAGACTGCAAACTACACGGGGCAGTGTCCAGCTGAAGAGCTGAAGAGGAACAACGAGCTGCTCTGGCTGTGGAACGCCTCCTCTGCTCTTTATCCGAGTATCTACCTCAGCCTCGAGCAGCGCGGTCTCAGCAAGGAAGTGCTCCTCTACGTGCACCATCGCATCCTGGAGGCCATGAGAGCAGGAGCTCAGATGATGCCACCGGCACCACCTGTTTTCCCCTACGCCTGCATCGTTTACACCTTTACACTCGATTTCCTCTCTCAGGCAGGTGGCAAATACTTTTTACCTCCAGGCAGTCTTTGGATTGTCATGCTTGTGTCTGAACTTGTTGGTTTTTGCCTCCTGCAGGAGCATCTGGTCTACACTATTGGAGAGAGTGCTGCTTTAGGGTCAGCAGGGTCAGTGCTGTGGGGTGATCATGCCTTCTCTAAATCTCAGGTGGAACAAAAACTCTCATGTTACTTGTTGTCAACACTCAAATGCTTTAACAAGATGTTTAAAGAGCTGAAAGTTTTACAACTTCAGCAGACGAGGCCTTATTTACTAACTCTACTGGACTATTGTGCCTTAATCAAGGTTGTGATTTTTTTTTTTTTTTTTGAGAATTTTCTCTGTTCCATCTGATGTGTTGAACTCAGATGTACAGTGAAATTGGAGAGGTTTATTCATTATGATGAGTTTTAAATGGACTGTGCTTTATTTGGTTTGTAGTCGATGTTTTGTGAAAATTTAAATTCGTCCAATCTACTCTGAAAATTGATTATATTGATTTGCACCTGTCACATGTCAAAAAAACAAGAAGGTCACCCTGTGGGGCACGGGAAGTCCATGAAATTATTACGGAGGGGAATGTCCAGATGTGCCTCAAATTTAATGCACTATTCTTTTACCAATACTTGACTCGACTTTCAGATTATGTGTAATTCTTCGCATAATCTGTTGACCAAGCAAATGTGCCAATGGCCAGAGCTCCAACCCCTTTACCAATTTTTTTTTTGTGAAATTTGACCCAGTAGGGTTTTGCATAATCCGCTGAAAACAAACAGACGCAGGCGAAAACATAATCTTGGCAGAGGCAACAGAAGCAAATCAAACACAGCCCAGATGATCAGAGACGAGCCAGATAAAGCGTAGCAGCAGAGCTGTTCAGCATGTAGGTAATTGCTCACACCGGTCGAAACTTTTTTGTGTGTGCACGCTCAAATGTACATTTTCTTCCAAACTTCGTCATTATCTCCTCTACCTTAAGTCCATTCCCGGAAAAATTGAGTTGATTATGAGGGGAAGATTTATCGTACTTCCCTCAGCTGGAGTGTCTAAAATTTCCTTGTACTCACCATATTCCTTCTGACCAATTTTCAAACTGTAGCATGTTCAAAATTATGACACCGTGTCAAAACATACATTGCACTGCAATTCAGTAGGCTCAGCATGCTTTCAAGGAGTCAGTCACATCACGATGAGAAAGCCTCAACAGTTGAGTACAATAATATGAGACTTTGGATTAGTTTACTATACTCTGCTTGTAATCTTCCGTCAGGCTTCTTGTGATGCTGTCAAACTGTACATCGACCAGACCCTGGGTCCATACCTGGTGAACGTGTCGTCAGCAGCAGCTCTCTGCAGCCAAGCCATGTGCTCTTCAAATGGAAGATGTGCGAGGAAGGACCCAAACTCAAGGGCCTACCTCCACCTCGACCCTGCCGCGTGGAAGGTGGTGCCTGAGAAGAAACCGGAGGGAGGACAGAACTACAAAGTCCTGGGACAGGTCAGGACGAGGGAGGTAACACTCATGAAATACCAGTTTCGCTGCGAGTGTTACCCGGGATGGAGCGGGAAGAGCTGCTCCAAGCCGACTCCGGCGTAAAAGATTTTTCTTGAAGAGGGAGAATCTAATGACGAGACGGGTCTGTTAAAATTGTGCTACAGTCCAGTGAAAGTGCGAAGAATTCGACACTGAACAAACATTCCCTACTTGTCTTTGAAACAAGCATTTGCTTGTTTATAGCCACACTACCCCACTACTGTGGGTGTAAACAAGTAAACTAAGAGTTACTCAGCAACAAAATTGTTTTATGTCTTCCATGTGTTGTTTCTCCACAAGTGTATCTGAGCTGTATGGAATGATGTATGAGCAGCGTTTGACACTAAGAGGCGGTTGTCACATTCATCACGCGGCTGAAGGGGAAGGGTCTCTGTTCCCGTCTTAAGCTGTGATTTAAGGTGAGCACAGACGAGCAGGAACCCGCCTGCAAGGCACTCGCCATATGTAACCAATTTAGTGTGATGGGGAAACTCGATCCCTTCAGCGTATAACACAGTGAGACTGGACTTCTTTGGATACAGTCTTCTTTGCATCTTTTATTGAGAATTAGTAGATTTGATTTAGAGAGTATTTGATGCTTCTATATTAATTTAACCTTCATCCACCCTCAAATGTGCTTTTTGCCATATCTCACAGACGCTTTATTTTATCGTTAAAAATGTGTCTTGCCTGTCAATCACTTTGTTCCTCATGACTTAATATTTTATGTGTTTACCTCAGTATCATTAGCTCTTTACTGTCACTCTTTTTTTCTTACTATTTTTTGCCTCATTCTTTATATTAATTATTTTTTTTACATTCTATGCACTATTTAATGAACTGATTTGTTAATGAATGATTTGTGTAGCTGAGAAACTGAATTTCCTCTTGGATAAAGTATCCATCAATCTCTATATCTAATCAATATTTTTTTTAAGTATTTGGGATATATCATATTCAGGACACAGTGAGAATGTTGGAAAACAGTTATACCAACAATCAAAGGCGTATTAATGTGGATTGTACTTGTGCAATAAAAGATGTACTTTATTTGAAAGAGCAGTATATTTTCATTTTACACTTCACATGCAAAATCACTTTATAGTTCCCTAAACTATGGCCAGACTAATGTTTTTTTTCAGATGACATTAAATAAATACTCTTTGTGAAAGGGAAAAGTTATAGTTTGTAGTAAGGGTCATTCACCCCTTGTTGGATTGTATTGTATGCATTTAATATGTATGACCAGCAGGTGGTGGTGTGGGACAGCTAAATGGAGAACAGACAAGGTCAAATCTTTGGTTGTTAGTTATCACAGAAGCGTCGAATAACGTTAGAATGAAAAAAGAACAATCTTTCCTCATTATGTCCGATTCTAATAGCTTTTTAGCAGTTGAATCCACGAAGAGCAAAAAAAAAAAAGAGCAAAGAGAACATCAGGTGACCTCGATCGACTGACGAATGGCATGTACAGTGTTGTCTGCTTATTTGATGGCCACTGCTGCTCCGAGCGAGTGTCATTTGTAGTAATTTGCCCTCCCTGTCCATCATGGCGTGGTGGAGTACAAGCGCAGACTTCGGGAGACGTGTGGTTACCTCTGGCTTTATCATTGCTCGCTGGATTGTGAGGAAATGAGGAGATGCAGTAGATGGTTTTTTTTGTAAGCTGCGCAGAGATAAATAGAGCCTTTGCTGTCTGAAAAATAATGTTGGTCTTTACAGTAGATTTTTCAGGTGGCCAAGACATACAAAGGGCCAAATTGAATTTTGATGACCAACCACTACAAAATAACACTTCGTTTGCCTGCAGTTACTAGATACTGGCAGGGGAAAAAAAAACAAGGCAGCGTTGTTATGGTGACTTACAGGCAACGCCACTTGCCAGTCAATTCATCATTATTATCCTTCTCACCCTTGCCAATTAAAATTATCTAAGTGTCTGTTGTTTTTAATGGGAGTTTATTAAAGGTTTTTGTTCACAGAATGTCAAAATCCAGCTTCGAAGCTGAACATGAATTTTCCACCTGTTGCTAGCGAAATGAGATTATGAAAATGAAAAATTACACTCGACAGCTTGTCGCTGTGCAAAGCTTCAGAATGCAGTGTTATTTAATGTTGCAATTTCGCAGCAAATTTCATACATGACGAGCAGCCTCTGCAAATGACGCCGCAGAGTTGAGTGCTAACTTTCAGTGCCACAACCGAGTGCACATGAAGAGAAGCCATGGCTGATCAGTTTATCCGGTACAAGTGGTCCTCTCGTCCTCTGCCAGCCTCTGTCAGATCTGGCAGGCCCTCTGCCTCTCTATCCTCTCATCTCTGCATTTCTCCATTTTTGCGTTTCGCTCTATCAGCCCGCCATGGTCACGTCTCTCCTTTCCCCTGCCTCTTGTTCTCCAGATCGTCTCGCTCGCTCCCGCTTTAATAACTGTTTTTTCACGCTCTGCGTCTGTGTCCTTCAGAGGAGTCAGGCCCTCTGATCAGGTCTCTTAAAAGATCTAATGCACTTGTTGTGCACGACTCGTGAACGTATGTGTCACCATGGTGGCTCGCTTCGATCAGGCTATTAAACGCAGGATGAGTCCCATGCGAATGTGATTAAAGGGAGTAGTTTGACAGTTTGATATTGTCACTTTCTTTCAGAATGTTAGATTAGGGGATCAAATCCAGTAAATAGGAAATGATAACCAGCAGGCAGTTAGCCTCGCTCAGCATGAAAATTTGAAGAAGGCTTTGTCCAAACCCTCTATTTCATTTGTAAAAAAACGGAGGCTTATATATCAAACGCCCCAAGTACAGGTGGAGTTGCTCGGTCTTTGTAAATCTAGAAGAAATATGTTCTAAACCCGTTCTATATGAAATGCACATCGAGATAACAGCTCTTATCATTTGACCCAATTGATCTGAACGGAATCGAATAGAATTGAGTGGGAAACCGAGTGTTCACATCCATCTGAAATCTGAGTTTTTTTTTTCCCTGCTAGAATTACTTTTACATTTGTTTGCCTCATCATTTGATGGATCATCATTTTAATATGACACAATGTATATCACAGAAAATAAGTAAAAACATAATAGATCCACTTTTAACAAAGGAGACATCGTCTACTAATTTGTGTGCTCGTGGCCAGGTTTCATGTTTGGACAGAGCCAGGCGTTAGCAGTCCCCAGCCTTTGCTTCAAACTGCCTTACTCCTCCAGCTTTTTATCATTAAAAATGTAAGTGCGCTGCTTGACCATCCAACTGCATTCGGCAAATGTTAACCAGCTCCGTCTGTGCACAGAGACATCACATTATTTTTGCGCTACATGCAATGGAATCGGCTGCAAAAAACAGACGGAAAGACTCATCTCGAATGAGCTTTCATCACATTTCCATGTAGGCAAGCGAAATCGGCGCAGAGAATCGAAGCCATGAAATAGAAAAATATCAGGCGGCGTGCAGGAGAGGTCCTATTAAGCGATGGTGCTGCGATACCTTCTTACTGGCCAGGAGCAGCGGGAGCCTGCGGCGGTGTGTCGAATGGGCCACATGCAAATGAGCCGGGGGTGATCAATATATTTGCAGATAAATCACTACTGGGGTGCGAGGGGGCTGGCAAGGATGTGCAGCACAACCTTGGTGTTGTGCTTATTTTGTGTGTGTGATATTGCTGTTGAAGACTTGCTTTCTCTGCTTTATGCCTCCTGATGAGAGGTGACCTGACAGACTGTCACATGTGACTTATCCCGCGAGGGGCAGCCCAGTGCTCAGCCACCAAACCCCTACCCCCTCACCCACCGCCCCCGCCCTCGCCCTGCGAGACTCCATCAGAGGTTTAGAGAATACCCTTTAAAAGCAAAAGGAAACTCACATCGACTTACACAAAGGTGGCTCCTGCCAAAGTCACACAATAAGTTTGTGTGCCTGTAAGCCGTTCAGGTGGAAAATTACCCCGTCCAATCAATCCCTAATAGAAACTCTTCCCTCTCGTAGCAGCCTATCAAAATCCCACAATGTGCCTTCTCCTGGAAGCAACGGCCAATCAGTTGCTCACAATGCTTGCGCTTGTCATGTTGATCCTGATAAAATGTAATTATTCTCTGTTTTCATGGACATATTGATGACGCTGGGCGGCGACGGATGATGAGAATAAATAAATGCAAGCTAATACGAAAATAACTCAGGAAATAGAAGAGGAATAGGAGTTTTTTCAACCCTGATGCCCCTTTCAGTTTGTAATTAATTCAAATATGATCCCCCCCCCCCCCCCCTCTCCTGCAAGCATATAATCCATTTCAGCATTTTTCTCATTTATTTTATAGGATTTGATCTTGGCTCATTTGAATAAACATTTTCCCCCATATTAGTCTGGGTAATGAAGTGGATCTCAGAAGAAAAATGCTTTTGTTATGAGAGTGGAGACTGCTGTGGCACAAAGGAGTGTCACACTGGTCACCTCAGCTGGGAAATTGCTGATCGGATACCAGATTCAATCAAACGCAGGATAACAATAATGATTTGTGATTTTTTTTTAATGACTATGAATGTCAAGAATGAGCAAGTTGTTCATACACATACTTATGTTAAATTAGTAAATGGCCATCATAGAATTTACTTGAGTCATAGTCAAAATTTATTAGTAATTTATTAAACTTATATTTACCCAGGTTGATATTCTTTTTTTCAAGGGAGCCCTGGCCAAGATAGCTGGAAAAGCGTATTTTGATGCGTCTGTTTCATTGGAATTATAGTTGAGATGGTTCAGATTAACCGGAAGGTAAAAACTTACCTGTATTGCCTTCTCAGGTAACTTTCAAAAGTAAAGAGAAAACATAACATTTTTTAAGCTCAGTCCCTTTATTTTTAGGTGAGACTTTCCAATAAAAAAACAAGAAATGAAGTTCTCTGCAAAGAAATGCTTGTTTCAAAGACAATATCCATTATAAATAAGGTCAACAGAATTGTGTAGCAGCCATTTCCTTCCTCTGGAAATTGTTGCGTCTCTGCTGATCTTGGTGCAAAAATTGCAACCTAAAATACATAAAAGCACAATCTGATTTAATGGCATTCATGACTCCTATTTCACCATCTTAATCGACCGTTTCTCTATTTTGATTTGCCCGCTGTTACTCTTTATTCTATAACCTTTTGTTATAAACAACAGAGTACAGTGCGCGGCCCATAAACACTGAGCTCACGCAGTAGGGACGCACACGCACGCACACGCTCGCGCACGCGCGCGCACACACACACGCACTTAAATGAATTCAATATTTGTCCACAGGAATCAGGGATTGGTGGGTCTCAACAGAAATGTCATGGTGAGTCGTAACCTTTACTGGAGCACGTTATCTGCTTTGATAGCATGGCCAGGCCCAGAATGGGGACCCATGCGATGCGATTGGATTTGAAAGGTCCCCATCCAAGTCATACCCACCGGCTATCTTGCCTCCACAGTTCAGCAACACCAGCATGCTGCAAAGTTAAGGATCTGATCTGTCCCGCTGTATCTGCATCTCCCTGCCCTCAATTAATCAGCTGTGGCTGGAGAATAGGAGCTGGGTCATTCTGCATTTAAGAGGTGAGGATGTAAGATGTGAAGAAACATGACACGGGACGGGATTGTAATAGCAAAAAAAAAAAAAAAAAAAAAACTCAACGTCTGAGCTGCTCCTTTAAATTTGTGTGAGTGTGAGTGGAGGTCGGCGAGGATGTGAGAGAGGCCGTGGGATAAAAGACAGACGCGGGAGGCGGCATTAGAGGCAGATCTGTTTGCAGAAATGCTGATACATGTGTCTGTCACTGCAGGTTATCAAGTTGAATATGATGAATGATGAGTTTTTTTTAGTTGTTTCTTTTTGGCAGAGATGCTTACCTCAATCCTTTCCTTCCATTAAGCATTAATGTATGAAAGGTTAGCAAAACTCAATCATCTGTATCCATGTTCTGTTTTTGTACCTTGACCTTATCTACAGGGAAAATGTCATGCAGCAAGGAGGTACAGAGAACACACATTCATAAACATAAAGAATAATACAAAAAAAAAGCTCTGCTACAACAGTAGCAAAGCTTTGCTACTGTTGCTGTAAAGCACAAAGCTGACAGGCATTGCATCATTAAGTATTTAATGGCTAATCAAAATGTTAGATTATTTAAAAATTTCGAAGTTATTTCAACCTACGGAGAACATGGATGTCGCTCTCAAATTTTGTACTGTATTCCACTATATAAAACAATCGTCTGGAATCTGGAGTTCATTTAGCTGTCATCTCCCAGTCAACATCTCCATCATCATCCATCTGTTTTTCCATGATCATGAACCTTTAACACTTTATTGGTGTGAGAGATAAGACACCCCTGTTAGACCTGCTCACTTGTACTCTTATAACACCAAAATCAGCATGTGCAGTATATGCAAGTTTTTTTCAGTCTGTTAGAAGCAGGTGATTGACTTCTTTTTATATCACTAGCGGCCCTGGAGCTGATGCCAGAAACTGAGTTTGCTTTTCTGTTTTTGTTTTTTTTTGTTTTTTTTCGGTCAGTGTAACATTGGTGATGTAACGTGATGTAAAACGAGGTCAACAGTAGAAGGTAGCATTGTATAGCCATCCAGAGGGGAGACTCTAATAAAGATGGATGAATGCGGGCAATAAAATTACTACTCCAGCCTTTAAATTTACACTTCTGCTGAAATGTTGAAGGCAGTTCGCAGTGCAGATTATTTCCCAAAATAATGTCACGCTGAACACCTAGAAAACTTTTTCTTTAACATTTTAACATCCACTTTCTTCATGGCTCAATTTTTTACGTAAATTAGTCTTCCCAGGTTATTCTGTAATTCTGCTTAGCCAAGGATTATAAATAAACCTAATGTTGAGCTGTTTCTTTGGACATATTCACATTTTGAATCTGCTCTGAATTTCTTGCAGCTCAACTTCTGAGAGCGCCAACTTTTTAAAATAAATGAATCATGTTTCACTGCTGCAGAGGAGAAGGTTTGGTGTTCATATTTCGGGTTTTTCGCAAAAATACCCGCATGACTATTGTTTTTGTACTTATACTGAATTGTTTCTGATGTCACAATTGTTGAGGTGAAACATTATTTCTGTGGCTACTCCAGCTCTCATCTCTCCACTTGTGGGGAAGCTCTCATAGGTTGGCATTTATCTCCTCAGCAGGGGGCAGTAGTGAATAGTGTTTCTACCAAGAAAACATCCCAAGACTGGGGCGTCCTTCTGGGCAAGGACTGAGGTATTTGCTCCACTAAATGCTCCCCTTTCGAAGGGCTAAAATAATTTTATCGTAATTGTTTTTAGGATTTCACAATCAGGAGCTGATAGAAAAGAATTCTGCTTTCATTTTGTATTCCCAGTTATCCCGTTTGTTCTTCCATACTTGCATTCTAAGACCCACTACGAAATTCTGGAATCTTTAACTAAAGAAAATATTCAGAACCGTTAATTTCAATCAGTTGACGTTTGCATTTAATTCTGAGTTCCACACGTAGTTTTTATGAATTATGGATGGGAGTAACAATGTCAGATGATCACTGTTGTTTTTCATGGTCCTCCACCCCCAAGTTTGCTTGAACAGAGGCTTTCAGTGATTCAGTCGGTGGAGCAGCGTGGCTCTGTGGGGTGACATTTGCTCGGTGTGCTGTTGGGTGCCGCTAAATGGTGGCTCCCTGGTCGCCCATCCAAATGCTCCATTTCTGTACCTGTTGCCAAGACAACTGCCATTTAAAGGGGCAGCTCTACTTGTTGACTTTTTGCCCTGGACTACCACTCTGCCTGCACTTGAAAAACTGTTTGGTTCAACTTGTGGCTCTTGTTTTGTTTGATTTTTTTTTCTTCGTGCCAGCTGACGGAAACATTTTTAACATGAGAAGCCCCAGTTAATATGTCATATTCAACTATGTCCTGTGAATTTTGTTTCGAGAAAAGGTTTATCCAGGAGTGGATTTGAGTCTTGTTGTTCTTAATGTGGGGAATCGTCCTGAACGGGGACTGTGGCTGAAGTAAGAGAACTCATACCAGTTGGCAGCACAGCACTTGCGTAGGTGTAGCGTTAGATTCAGCTGGGTAACTGAATAACAGTATTATGTAGACACTGGCACCCTGTAGTGTAAGCATCATGCCGCCAAATTAAAATTAAACCATCTAAGATGACTGTACAACTCTCTCCTCTTCCTTTTCTGAGGGAGCTCTCCTTGAATGCTCTTTATGTTATCAACACGGAGCGTCACGTCTCAACGTGGCGATCGACCTCCTGTTTCCCACCAATGGTTATGGTGAAACCGCTCACAGGTGCCATCAGTCAAGCAAACATAACATGACTTCTCAAGTGAGGGCCCGAGGTTTTGTGTCCGGAGAGGCTTGTTGCTCCAGCTGCATGTAAATGAAAAGAAAATATGATGGACCTGGAAAAAAAAGGCATAACAGGTAAACAACTTTTAGAACCCGATGCTGACGCACGAGCCACACTTTTGTTTTTCTTTATGAGACACTGCAGGCTGTCGATCAACCACAGGTGGACTGGTCCAAATTCAACGTTAACAATCTGGTGTCAGTATGAGACGCTCAGAGCAACTGCTCCAGTCACGCTGTTATTTCTGCCTGCTCAACCTTGACAAAGGTTTGAAGCTGAACTTCAAGCATGATCTTCCCCAAACTTTAGAAGTTCGTTTATTGACAAGCATCGATACTTCATGAGATATAAATGTTTGAAATGACAGTTTCTGTCAGAAGTGAGTTTTGAGATCACTGATGCCAAAGGGTGTCTCATTGGTATAATTGTAAGACACCCAAAGCATGAGAAAACATCACTATTTGACGACATGACATTCCTCAATGTTATTTGATGCTGAGAGATGAGACAACGTTGGTATGGCTGATATTCATCTTGTTGATTGGCTATCGGTAAATAAGACGACTTTCACAGCTGGCCGATGTTTATCTGCTGTTGTGAAAGAGTGTGATATTAAAGGTTGTTTCACAAATGTGTGTTATTGAATTGGTATTCATTCAGAGATGGCCATGAAAATGTTTAATTTTGGACTTAATTGTGTGATAAAACTCAAATTATGGTATAGCCTGGATTACATTTTAGAATTATACCCTTCTTTCTTTTTTTCACCAGTGTTTTCTAAAATGGATAAAATGGGCAGTTATGCTTATAAGAAGAACAAAGAGAGAACACTGTTTCTTTTAAAATGTAATTCATCCCATAGGGACAAATTTGATTTAAAAATGTTATAAAGTAGATTGGATAAGTGTGGTAGATTGGACCCAATTTATTCGCTGCACTTCCTGTGAAATGGCTGCAGGTAAAGCTATTTTTAGCACTTCAGAGCTCAGCAATAATTCAAACCTAGCTCAGGTAATTCAGAGTTGTGTTTATTGGATGTTATTTCATTAAAACTGCATTCTACTATGCGTCAAAGAAATACACTTTCTTTAATAGTTATTGACGGAAATACGTTCATTTTAAACTATGGCCAGAAAATTCATGCAAACCCATGAAAAATGGTGACAAATTTTCTCATTCCTCGTTTTCATCTACATTTGGGGCATCAGACAACACAATGTTGTATGGATGTGATTATAATAAACCCCAAATAAATAGTAATTTGCCAGTTAACTGAGACACCTTTCCCTGTAACTTTGAGTATCATGTTCATTTACAAATTCCCGATTATAGTAAGCAAAAACATTAATCGGTCAGAGGACTTGTAGCTGTGTAGAAATGTCTCGCTGTCACTACAATGAGATATTATTGGTTTAGTCAGTTCATTCTGTTGTAAGTCACATTCGTCGTTGTTGAAAGTTGACTTGTTGAATTATCAGATGCTTTGTGATTTGTTCCAACTAATGAAGCGGTTACAATGTCAAAACCCAGAATAGCAAGATTAAACAAATTAATGAGGATGACAGAACTAGATCATATAAGCTGCTTTGTTGATTTTTTTTTTTTTTTTTACATTGGTTTACTGTTATCTGGATGTTTTCTTTTTAATGAATTGAGACATAGAGTCCACAATGTACTGTATATC